>JBAMCP010001161.1:0-26949 GCA_037075105.1 Lissocephala sabroskyi | reverse complement strand
GCTCAGCAGTGCCTACAAACAGTTTTCGAACGTGCCTAATCGTTTGCCGCAGTCAGGACAAATCTTTAGCAATAAGCTTTCGGAGGCTCTGAAGGAGAGACTTAAGCAGCTTGTGATGCTGCCCCAAATTGTCGAATTGCACCACTATTACGAACTAAGGGCCTACGGGTGCCTTCTACGTGGCGCGAAAATATGTCTAGAGAATAAGGTTTTCCCCACATACCACATTTTCAATTGGCTCGTTCAAATCTGTTTGGTCAACACAGACGAATGCATGAAGAGCGCCAAATATGAGACCTTCAATCAGTATATACGTCATCTCATGAGGATCTATCCCTCCAAGGCGATGAAGATCCGTTGGGCCTACACCACTTTTCTTTTCGACGATGCTCGGATTGAAAATCCCAATAAGAAGTTCTCGAAGCTCAATGTGCTGCTCAAACTGCTGGCGGAAACAATGCCGGTGTGTTCAAGAAAAGTGATTCAATGTGAACTTTCTGAAACACAGTTCAAGGGGATTTTGGATACGGAGCCCAAGCCGATGGAGTCCGAGCTGTTCAGGGTTTACTCGAAGAACTTTAGCCTGGCGGACTTGAAAGGCAAAGGCGTGTCCTCGAACATTTTGTTTGTGCATCTGTTCGATGCCCTGGACATCGCTGTGCGTATGCTGGAAGTGGACTTCCACGATCTAGTGGCCAATGTTGCTTTGAAAAGGAAATCCAAACGGGTTAGCTTGGGTTTGGCAACCTTGGGATTTGCCAGGAATTACAGACAGACCGAAACGATGGATTTAATCTTTCATGTTTATAGCTTGGCGCTCTCGAAGAAACTTCATTTCACTTACATGGAGATTTTGGAGGTAAGTTCAGTTTTACCATTGGCGTGAATCCATTCAAAATAATTTGATTCTAGCGCCTCTTTGATTTGCTCGTCGAAGTGAGCAGCACTTGGGAATTTCATGTCGCATGGAACGACGATAAACTTTATCCTATTCAGGGCGGGGAGACTTGCCAAATGTTCAATAAACTGTACACACGCATTAAGAAGTTCAACCAAATCAATCCGCATTTTATCAAGCAACTGGTCTGGAATATGCGACTTCCCTGCGCCCGCCTGGAACTCATTCGAGTCGCTATGAATTCGTCCTTTGGGCAGTTTTCAATTCTGGCGCTTTACGCAGATTTATCTAGAGGTCACTGGAAGCAATATCGCCCAACCTCTGAGATCATCAAGGCTAACATGAATCCCAATTTGGAAATGTCCAGGGAGGATTACTTCCAACTTTGGCACGACGGTTTGGTTTTATATTGCGAATGGATGCAAATTGATAAATTTGCTCACATCGTGCCAAAAGAGGAATATGAGATAGAAGACGAAATCTCGGCTGAAACCTTGAGAATCATGGGTTATATTCCAAAGACACCTTTCAAGATGAACGTATGCGGAGCTATGAAGAGATTGGTGAAGGACTTGGAATGGCTAAAGAAATTAAAAGATCTCGTCGAGAAGCTGGCCAAAACAGAAGGCTGCAACTTGAACCATCAAGCTTGGCTAAAGACTATAAATCGTTTCCTGGAAACTGAAAAAAAGCAACTGAACGAATCGGAAATGGTCATAATGGAAGTAAACAAAGAACACGATCCCCATAATGTCCACTCTTTGACCGATCCAATTCGCATCGCAAATATCCACGTTAAGAAAACCGAGGAAACAAACGCAAATCCCGAGCAGAATAATTCTCAAATTTAACTTTCAAGATTTCTTCATAGAAATGTAATTTTGCGTAAAGAATAATAAATAAAAACTATTAAGGCTCCAAATTTAATTTGGAGAGAGATCATGGGAAAAACGGCAAATTGGTCTTCCAATCAGTTATAGATAAACGTCAACGCTGGGCAGATGGGCAGTTTTCTATGAGTGGATCGTGGTTAGGTTACAGATTAAAGAACTAAGAGGGTCTTTGATCAAATTCAATTTAACTGGCGCAGTTATGAGCATTAGAATACGAGGATTGGTTAGCTAGAAGAGGTTTCAAGTTGAAAAGCTGGACAGTTGGGCAGATTTAAAAGACGCATATTTGGAGCTACGGGTTTTGGTGGTTGTTAGAAGTTCGTCCTGTATTCTATTCCTATTCAAATATATTCATCTAAAATAGCAAACATCCAATAATATTACTCTCACCGAGAATATGCAACTCCCAATTTCTGAGACCAAAAAGCTTTGATCTTTGCCTAGTGAAAATTGAAAGAATTAGGTCAAGATAGTTTCGGTCTTCAGCTTCCAGAAAGTAAGCTACTTAAATTAGAAGAATACTAAGAATGAATAACGTATCCCGAATTCTTGGGTCTAGACGACGCCACAGACACAAATGATCGTGCGAGGCAATTTCGTATTCATGAGTCCAATGAAGGGCAAAGCAACAAAGATCAAAGAACAAAGGTAATACGGATTTATGTTCTTCGGGTTCAGTTGACTTGGAGAAATTCATAGTAGGACTTAAAAAGAAAATGGTTAGGAACCCCCAAAGCTCCCGAAAACAGCAAAACCATTTAAGCTTCCTGTCCGTACCCAAAATTTCAGGTCAAATTTCAGCTGAGCATCGTTGGCAAATCATTTTGGGGAAACGTACATTCTGCCTTAATCTAGTCTAGACCCTGACTTTGGTCTAAAAACATTCATATGAATTCAAAATCACGGAAGCTTTGCTTGACCACTTTGGAAACTGCTCTCTGTGTACCTTGTGGAGGGGGAAAAAGGCAAAGCAAATCCAAGCGCCGTTGACGTTTATTGAATCAAAATCGTTGGGGCCCTGTCCATTTGGTTGTTCATTTGTTGCTGAGGGGGGGAAAAAAGAACCGCGAGATCCACAAAATTCCAACGAAAAAGGAGCACACAAAACAGTAGCAAAGTGGAGTCGAATGCATCAACAGCAGCCCAGGAACCAGGGCTGCCGGGGCCTAGAAAAGGCATTCGACGTTGCCGATGTGAACGCAAAAAAACAAAAGAGATTTCCCCATGGAGCGTGTTCAGCAAATGCCACACCATCGATGGCCACGTCCATGTGGGTGTGGGCGTGGGTGTGCAATCCCCGCCCCCATAACCGCCCAAACACTTGGCCATAGCAAACATTTCAAATCGGCGGGTCATGATTCAAGTACTCAGTCAGCTGTATTTTATTGAATTAGGGCCGACGCTCACCCACACCCACACACACATTGCATGCTGCAGCTGGATGAGAGAGATCATGGGTTGGGTGGGTTTGTTTGGGGCATTGGGGGCCGGCGAGAACGAGAACGACAGCAAATGCGACGCTGGGGGCTGCGATAGTTCGATTTGCTCGCTGGTTGCCCCCAACCGGACAGCATGCAGTGCAGTTTTCTCTCTCTCTCTCTCGCTCTGGGCCCCTGTGGGTGGGGGTGTGTGCATAGCCAGTCAATAACTTCATAAATCAAAGCGTTTTCTCAGTCATTTTAGAATTTGTTTGTTCGGCTTTCCTTCCACCACCAGGCGGACGGACGGGGGGATTGGAGTTTTTGCGGTGTTTGGATTTTTACTCTCACCGCTGCCAATGGTCGGTGTTTCTGTTGTTGTTGTAATTGCTTTAGCCA
Source organism: Lissocephala sabroskyi (assembly GCA_037075105.1). NCBI lineage: Eukaryota > Metazoa > Arthropoda > Insecta > Diptera > Drosophilidae > Lissocephala > Lissocephala sabroskyi. The sequence continues at coordinate 23,341 of JBAMCP010001161.1, read as the reverse complement.
TTGTTATTCTAGTTGTTGTTGTTGTTTGCATATTTCTTATTCGATGCCATTCGGCCGACTGAGTCCGGGGAGCTTTTGTTTGGGTCACTTTGCTTTTGACTTGGCCGTTTGTTCGTTCGTTCGTTCGTCTTTTCCCCGCTTTTATTCCCACAATTCTACTTTTTTCGAGCTTCAATTTATTTTGTTTTGCATTCGATTTGAACTGAAGTTAACTAAGGGCTGCCACGAGGGTCTCTCAAGCTCTTATGCTTGTGAAGGAGCCAAGTGTGCAATAGGAAAGGATTCAAATCATGAATTGAAAAAGAGCTCAAAATATTCTGCTGGTTCTAAATGGGAATATGGGTTCTTAAAAACCTTTAACAAGAAACTTGGAGGGCTGCAGTATAATTCGAAATCAAGAAGACTGTAAGGGCAATCAAAAAGGGATGGAAAAATATTCATAAAGATAACAAGAAAACTGAATAAAATGGAAGCTTGGAGAGATTCTTAAGTGAAGGAAAAATCCGACAAAAAAGTTACAAAATTCTTAGACTTTTTGAGATAGAAAAAAGCGCCTGAAGAAACTTTGAATCTTCGTTCGAAGAAAGACGAAATATCGGTTTAAATAAAGTCTGAATGTAGAATCCAAAAAAAAAGCCAAGAATCTCTTAAAAAGAATTACTCAGTGAGCAAGACTTTTTGGCTAAACAAGCTTGACTAAATTTAAATGCTTCCTCATTTCAAACTCCTGGGTTTTTTGTCCCGAAATTCAATGTAAATTATTTAAACCTGTAAGTAAAACCTTGCCTATGTGTATAAAATTATTTAGAGATCACAATTTAACCCACCAACCGTAACCTAACCAAGTGGCAAATAAACGCGAGGGGAATACACAAAATCCTGATGCCGTCGCAGTAATTAAATGTAATTAATCAACCCTCTAAAATATTTAAAATAAACTTACCTTCTTTATGTTCTGAAACGAGATAGAAAAAAAAAACAAAATTATAATCAATTCGTCAGACAAAATCCAAATTTCAATAATTAAATTTTGAAAACCCACTACAAATCCGAGAAGGGCCGAGCCAAATTAGTCTCTTTCACAACAGGGAACCGAAATTTTTAATAAAATTCCTTTTCAGGGCGGCGGGAAAAGGCAGGCCGAACTTTTTGAATCTTTCAACTTCCACAAGCCAACGAGCAGCCCAACAATTTTTGATGCAGTTAATTAATAACGGAATTTTCATTAAGAATCTTCCCTCCCCCAACCCACACACATTGAACCGTACACAAAGATACCCAAAGACACCGTCACCCAGCCGCACTCATAATTCAAAGGCCAGCCCTCGTTGAGGTGCAGAAGGTGAAGAAGCCAGAAACCAGGAGCCGGCAGGAGGTGGGCGGAGGTGGGAGGAGGACCCTTTCTCTTATTCACGCCTTTGTGGCATGTGGAAATTTGTGGGCGTGAGCGTATTTTTGAGGGTTTTGTCTATTGGCCAAAATGGTAAAAGAACCTGGCCGGCATTGTGTGGCTGCGCGTTTGTTTGTTAAGCTTTATAAATTGCCTCTGCGCTGGGCAATACTTTCTGTGTTGTTATGACCAAAACATTTAATGGCCGCAAGCCGACCGCCCAACCAGCCCAATACAAAAATTTACAAACAAATTAAAATCAACATCAAATCTATAAACACACACCGATAAACTTATACTCTTTCACTCAGGACTTAAGGTCGTTTCATTCAGAGCAAATGCGCCGCAAATGCTTCGAATTAAAGGATCCTGAAGATATCAACAGCCTGAAATATAATCTATAATCCCCCAACCTTCAGCTTTATTCAGGCTGATTTTGGATCACTTAAGTAAGCCAGGAAAGCGGGGAATTTTTATATTAACCCAGTGATAATGAAAGATCTCAAATCTTAAAATACTAAAGACCTCTTGTTGGTAAAGAATGGATGCAAATTCGTATTCATAAACCAATAAGTTTTTGAGTTTATGGATCAAAGAGAAAGCTTGCACAAGACTGAAACCCACAAAACTAAAAGAAACTTCATTGCTTGGTCTTTGGTGGGGCCTTTCTTTCGTTGCTTCTGACAGTTCCCTGGAAAAACCAGTCGACTGTGAGCAATGAAACTTTTATGGTAATGTCCACCGATTCTCCATCGAATTCTCCCTTTACCGAGAAGCAGAATAGACAACAGTTGGTTGTTTTTTAAGCCTTGAAAACCAAAACGGCTACTCTTTCCCTGGCCAGTAAATTCTCGATATATTTTACTAACTGAGGGCGGGTCGGAGGGCAGTGGCTGGCCCAGCATCGCAACTCTAATTAGTCCAGCTTAATAAAGTAAAGTTGGCGGGCCAAGTTGCTGAAGCGCTTTCGAGCATCAGTTGGATTCCTCACTCGACCGGCCCTTCGGCTTGAGTTCATCTTGATTTTCATTAACCCCACAAAGGAAGCCAGAGCGAGAGAGGAACTGGGCTTTGGGTTTCTATTGAAAACGGGTATTCTAAGCGGCCAGCGACCCGCCCGCCGGTAAAATTATCCGGCCAGAAGGCAATCACAAGTTAAGGGACGCAAAGCTCACCCAACTTGTTGGACGATGAATGGGCGATTGTTGCTGCTGTTGGGGCCGTCGTCGGTGTTGCTCTAAATATTTATTTATTGTATTTATTTACACGCCCCATTTTGACTTATTTGGGGAACAATAAATGCCACTTTAGTCTAGACTTTGTCTTCTTCTTGTACTTTCGCTTCTTCATTGTTGTCATCATCATCGCCGTCGCCGTCGTCGTCTTTGTCAGTCCGTTGCTGTCCTGCGGTAAGTTGGTCGAAAAAAGTTTTGTTCCGCCTGCGGCTGACAACAGGCGAGAAAGAGTTACAGGAGTAGGCGAATTCGATGGCTGTGGGGGAAGGGGCGTGACGATGATAACCCCATTTTTAAATTCACCCATTTTCGGCTACAATTCACTACAAGTCGTTGGCATTGTCTGCTCCATTTTTTCTCTGCGAGCCTCGTTTGTTGTACCCGCCGCCGCCGCCGCTGCCGCGTGGGTGGCTTAAATTTTTTATACTCTTTAGTGAAAGTGAAAGGGCCTTTCCTTTTTGGAAGGGTTGTGTCAACGGATTTAAAGGATTTGTAAGGCCCAGTGGAGCTATATAAATCGGTTTGTCGGAAAAAGCTATGAGAATTCTTTGAGATCGGAAAAAACTTTAAAAATTACTGGATTCCTAGCACAAGAATAAAATGATCCTTTGATTTATTTTTATCGAAAGTTCTATTGCAATCAAAGCTACCGAAGTTATTGAAATGGGCAAGGAAAATGTTAAGGTTGAAGAAAAAAAGACCAAGCGATCTTCAGAAAAATATAAAACTGATCGAAGGGTTTTTTAGATAAAGACTGATAAATTGGTAGAATCAAAAAGAGCTGCCAGAAGAGCTCAGCAGCTGATTAAAGATCTCAAGCTGAGTTGAAGACTGAATAAAGATAAGATTTTCAAGAGAATCTTGTGGATCAAATATATAAGAACCGAATCCTCCAAAAGAACTTTAAGGAGTTTTTAAAAGATGGAACCTATACACATTCTGATCGGAAGTATCTAACCCCCACCAAAAAGGTCTCCCAACTCAAATGCTGGCGGTAAATTCTTCTCATAGCCAATGTAAAGGTTTCCCCAAAGAAATGGACTTGAGATCAGATTTATAAACATTCTTATCGGCTTACAAATCCTCCAAAAGAACTCTATGGGATGTTAAGAAGATCAGACGTAAAAACGTACCGATCAGCAGGATTTAACTCATTGAAAATCCCCCACCAAATCCAGCTTTCAACTTGAATACTTGCGGTGAATTCTTCTCAAAGCTTACACCACTTTTGAAGGGTATAATCCAGTCGGTGTTTATCAATCATCAGCAGAAAAAATAGCGTCCCTTTCATTGTATTTTTTTTTGGTTTTTGCTTTTGTTATGTGTGGACGACTCTACCCTTTTGACTGCTAACAGACACCGAATGAAAAGAGCGAACAAAGTAGAGGGTAAAACTGACGCAAAGAGGTGACATACTCACACACACACACACCCACACACACACAGGCTCGGACAAAGCGGCAGTGGAGAAAGGGCAACGGGCAGGGGAGTAGCCCATCCGATGACAACGACAACATGTAACAATCGCTGAGCTTATAGCCCAATTCCAATGGACGGTATAACAACCACCCACACACACACTCGCACACTCGCACACACACAGGGACGCCTACGCGCAGACAGGGAATGTTTCGGGCGCTTGTTGGCTTTTCTGCCAAAAAACCAAAAACCAAAAAAAAAAAAAGAAAAAAACGCAGGGATTAAAATTCTGCAAACAATTCGCCATGTCGGGGGTCTTTCGAGATACTTCCTTCTCTGCCCGTAGGATACACCCGTTGTCAACGGCCACACACACCTGCACACACACTCTCGCTTTCAATGGGGAATTCAACGCGTTTTAACTTTAATACCTTTTTGTAATCTGTATGATTTCCATACTTTCCACCCATTTTAATTGTTAATTTAAAGTATTAAAAACAGAAAAAACAACAACAACAAACAGATATGCAAAATGTTTTCTTCTGTTTATTATGCGCAATATTACGTATACGCACCGGTTCACATCGTTTAATTGCTGAATAATAAATGATAAGCTAGCAATTGTTTCATTTGTCCCCGCCCCACACACACACGCACACACTTACACCCGCATGACGTGAGCTGTACCGTTAATTAAGCGGTCCTTATGCGCAACAACAACAATAAAAACCAAGAGGATAATGATGACGACAACAACGATGTTGATAATGTTAGCAAAGCCGGCGGCGGCCAACTGATGCAGCCGATAAGCCGCCGGTCGGCCGCCACTTTTATTAAACTGTCGAAATCGAATCGAATGCAGGGCGAGCCTTTCAGTTGTTGTTGTTGTTGCTGTTGAATTCAGGCTATGAATGAATCATTAACGATTCAGTAGGAAATTGAATCAGGTTAATTTACCAAATTAAAATTGTTGTCTGTGAAGTTGGAGGTTCGGTTATCAAATGGTGGGAACTTTTAGAGTTCTTCTTGAATATTAACAAGATTTTTACAGCTTAAAGTTGAAGTATTGCTGATGAGACAATCAAAGAAGAATCTCTTTGGATCTTGAACTGAAAGCGCAACTGCTCTACCAACCAAAAGATCTAAAGATTCTCTAGAGTCAACTTTAGCTTCCCTAAGCAGTCAGCGTCTTGGAAACCGCGGCAACCCTGCGCTGTGCACAACTGTACCTGTTGGAAGTCTTTTGGGTTTGTTGGAGAGAAAAATCAGTGTAACCCTCGACTATCAATCATTGTGGGGGATTTTGTTGGGGTCAAACTGTAATGTGGAATAATAAAAGTAGAATCCTTTAGCCGCTTCCCGCTTTTGTTGGACTCCTTGAACCGTACACACCAATCAGCGACCCGTAAGACTCAATGGGAATTACACGCCGGATTCGCACAGACGGATTTCCACAGCGCCTTTTCAATTAGTTTCCACCGACCCGACATGACCCGAACCGAACCGAACCGAACCGTCCTCCCCCTATTACTACACTTGGCTTGTATTCGCATTTCCTTTGGCAAAATGTTGAGGGGAGTTTTTTTCCACAATTCTTATTGCACGCATTTCGCATTCATTTGTTTGCCTGCTCTTGCTCTTGCTGTTGTTGTTCCTGTTGTTGGGGCAACAAATTGGCCAACAAACCGACTGGCCAAACGACCAACCAAACGACGTCGAGTGTCGAACCCTTTAATTTTTGTGTTTCCTTATCAAACCACCCACTCAGGCACCCTTACTAACGGCATGCTTACTGCAGCCACTCCAGCAGGAGCAACAACAAAGCGAGTTGCGTGCTTGCATCCTGAGAAATCTGAGAGTCGTTGAGTTTGGTTTTTATGAAATCACCAGATAATTCCCTGCCATGAGACAGATGACCTTAAAGACCTTTTGGCAAAACCGAGCACAGCAGATTTAAGTGTTGCTCAGGCTTTTGGCTGTGCGACTGCCTCCTTGGTCCTTTTATGTAAGCGTATTAACCTAACCATCTCGACCGGCTTGCTATTGTGCGGCGGTGGAAGTTAGTTTCCGACAACGGCGGCTCCACCCACAACAACGCCAACACCAACAACAACAGCGACGACAACAACCAAGCTAAGCAGATCAAAGAGCGCTTGAACGCGTCCGGAACCAGCATTGGCGACAAGGACATCCGACCGCCGTCGCGTCGTCTCCCCCTTAGCCTATTTCTGTGCGAATTCTGGCTAGGCGCCTAAGGAGTCAAAGGATTATATGATTTCTGTTGAAAACTTTAAAAGACGACGGCGAGGGGTTGAGTAATCGTGAAATTAAAGAAAAACAGCTTCCAGACTGATTTTAATTTAAATTTTAAAGTGTTTGGAAACCTAGAAAATTTAAGTTCCCAAGGCTAACGGATTAAGCAACCACGTAAGCGAAGGAATCAGGAATAAATACAAATCAATTAAAGAGTTTTCGAAAGCTTATATAAGTTATTGAAGTTACAAAGTCCTGCAGCAACTAAAGATTCCCTAGAAACTCAAGAAACCACAAGCTCTTAAAACTCCAGCATTCCAAGAATCTAAAGTATTTAATGCCGAAAATGACCCTTCATAATGTGAAGCTTAAGCACTTTTAATGAAACGCATCCGATGATGTGAAAGTCAGCAGATTTTAAACGCTTCTCAATAAAAATTTCATAAATATAGCAAAAGCCCATGGAACGGCCTCTCAGAGCCTTGCGAAGAGCATAATTAAAACTCTGATTCTTCACTCACAATATAATAAAATATTCAGAGGAAAAAGATTATGCCGTACATTTGGTGGGCTCAGCTGGACGTCATCCATAATGAGCTGCTCCAACCGGATGCAATTAGCAATGGAGGCCAAGGCAAAGACGGGAAAAATCGATATTAAGAAGTAATTTTTAATTTTCTTGGTAATAAGCAAACGAAAGAATACGAGATTGAAAAAACGCACAAAGAAAAACTTTGCTACAAATATTCTTTTCTTTATCACAAAAATCTTAAAAATAATTTAAAAACAGACTAAAATTCTTGTATGTCCCGAAACTTTTTTTTGTGGTCTATGGAAAAGTGTATTTTTGTTAAGAGAGAACAGAATCGAAATTTGGATATAACATTTATTTTTGTTTAAAGGGGTAAAGAGTATAAAATAAGGAATCAAGATCTCGATGTGAAATCTGTTTTCGCTTAAGAAGTGTAAAAGGTATAGAAACAGAATCACCCACAAGATTTAAAGACCAATCTCCTATAAAAAAACAATTGAACTCACGATCTTATTATTTTTCCTGTTTCAAAGGGGTGAAGGGTATAAAAACATAATCGACCTCTCGATGAGGCTAAGGGCATGAAAACTCTCTCAAGGTCTCGCATTAAAATTCTCTCCCGTTAAAAACGGATACAGGGTATAAAAATATAAACGATCTCTCGATTTATAAACCAATTTGAAAAAAATAAATCCACCATATTCCCTGTAAATCAGCTCGACTGCTTTCTATATCTTTCGACTTGTGCAGTGTGCAAAGCACCGGACTGTGGTTATAGTCGTTTGTGCGGGTGTCTGTGTGTGTGTATTTATTTGCATTGCTGTTGCTTTGATTTTATGTTGTTTATCGGCGGTGCTTGTGTTGCTGTTGGCGGGGCTTTTGTCGTTGAGACTGCACCATTGACCAAGCAATTGCACCCCATTCAGGCAAACCGTCATCTTTCCAGGCAATAAGCTCTGACCAACCAAAGGCCCCCCACCAAAGCGGCCGTCGTCGCGTTCTCAGCGGGAGGGCCGTTGATGTTGTTGCTCTTGCTGCTGTTTTTGCACTCTTTTCAATGAAATCGTTGAAATTCCTTGCCAATTTTATAAACAACAATGAAATGCTGCTGCACCAAACGCAGCTCACCTCCCACCCACAGAGCCTGCATTGCTGCTGCCGTGGCCGCTGCAGCTGCTGTTATTGCCGGTGCCAATAGCAACATGGGCCATGGACCGGATGTCGCATTGTAAAAGAGGCGAGGATGTTGACGGTCCTTTTGCCAAGAGAGCGGCCAGGCCGCCAACGGTGTTTTGGCTCGTTGGCTGGGCGGTTAAATCGGTTGATTGGCTGGATGGCTCGATGGCTGGTTGGCTTGTTAGAAAAGCCGGCCCCAGACTGCGGTGGCAGGGCCTTGGAATCTGTCTGCATTATTTTGCTTGTTAAGCAGCTAGTTGATGGACGGACCCAACTGACAGACTCGCCGGGCAAACAACGGGAGAAACAAAAAAAAATAATGGCTTGACTTTCAATTGCACAATGACAACAACCACAAAAGCCCGAAACGGCGGCGGCAGCAACAGCCAAACAATTGAAACGAACTCAACGGAACTCAACCGACACAACGGCCACAGTGGCGGCAACACCAAAAACTTCAAATGGCGAAAAAATTGGCAATGAAATTGCAGGCAAAAGAAATCAATGAAAGGCCAACATTTCTGGCCATAAACAGCTGGCAAAAATAAAGCTAGCAAGCCGAAAAGATAACTCAATTTTCCTTAACGCATTAAATACATTAGTTCCAAAACTTTAAATCTTGAAAAAAGATCCTTTGCAAGCCTTTGTAGAGTCTGTACTAATTCGGAGCAAAGTGAAGTCATCAAGAGAAAATCCCAAGATCTTTGTCTACCCCCCAGAAGCCTCATCACTGACCAATCAGAACCCCAACCAAGCATTGCGGTCGATTGCTGGTTTGGGGGAAGTGGAGGGGGTGCACAATTTTTGAAAGGACTTCTGCGAACTACAAGCATCAAAATCAATTCAAGTGCGGAAATTGCAGCAGTTGTGCAGTTCGTTGCGTGCAGACAAAAACGCAACGATTTCGCTAGCGATTGCAACGGGACTGTACCCACCAAACTGACCAGCACAACGACTGTGGCAACAACCAGGGTTGCTTTTCATGTTCTCCTCCTGCTGCCGCTTAGTTGCTGTTCTCCCTGCTGCCGCTTACAGAGACCACCGAATTGGCATTGGCATTTTCATACGAAATTTGCTGGCCGCCGCCGGTCAGCGGTATTTAGACGGTGAGGTGAGAAAGGTTAGACAGCTGTGATAAGCCCAAACAGCCAACAAGGATTGACAGGGCCAGCCCCAATCAAAACAACCGCCGCTCTGATTGAGGCTCGCGTTTCCCCCGCCCCCTCTCGGCCGGGCACAATGATCAGCTAAACGGCGCCACCAGTTGCTCACCACACACACGCGGACTCGCAGGGCTCGGAGGGGTGGTAAAAGGACCATATAATGACCATAATGGCTGGCAGTTTTGGAAGTCCCCACCACGCAGCTGATTACCGGCCGTCTCATAAGTATGCGGATGGTGTGTGTGCCCAGTGGGCCGTGGGCCGAGGGCTTGGGCCTTTTGTTAATAGGTCTCCAAAGGACCTGCCTGCCCGTCCTCAGGTGTTGGCCAGCGTCTTACCAATGCGGGGCCATAAAAAGCCAAGCGAGCAACAAATAATGAAAGGGGCAAAAAAAAAAACACTGAAATTCAAATGGCCCAAATGACGGGCCGGCCGGTCAGCCGACAGGCTCGACAATAAAATGAGCTCAAAAGTTACACAAAAACACACACACCAAAACACCCACACGTACACTTAAGAGGGTGAAATTCAAGGGGCAAACGAAGAGCCCACAAAGAAACTAACCGGGCGGGTGGGAAGGCGTTGGACTGGCAGCCGGAAAAGAGCACGGAAGACAATCAGCTTTTTTTTATATTTCCGTGGGCCGCACACAAAAACAACGCCGAACAAAACGACAAAGTGAAAAACTTCAGGCAACCCGTTAATGTTAATGCAAATTAGAAGGCAACGCGGTGGGCCACAGTTAAAGTTGTCCGGGAATTCTCAAAAGGCTGGTGGGGATTTAAAAAAAAAGGCAGAGTTCCTTGGGGACTCCTGACAAGACCTGAGCAGGTTTTCTACAGAGGAGAAGGTGGCTAGGGGACCCGCTGGTTGCCAATTAGAAGAAACCCTAAGCTTATGATAGCTCGAGAAACAGTTTCACATTTCTGTGTTGTATAAGGAATCCCAGACAATCATGAGATCTTCTGAAAAGAGGACGTGAGAAGAGAAGCTTTCATTCTTGAGAAGTCTTTGAAATGAACAAGGAACTCGCTTAAGATCACTGAATTCCATAGAAAGATAAAAAACCGAAGCTTTAATTCTTGCGAAGTCTTTGAAATTAACGAGGTACTCGCCCAAGATCACTGAATTCTATATAGATACATAAAAAGAGAAGCTTCCCAAAGACAACAAGGTAAAGCATAAAAATCAAGCTGTTCTTTCAACAGAACTGAAATTAAAGACTTGGAAAAAATTAACAAAATTGTCGTTGGACGTTTTGATTTCTGTTCAGAATCTTTCTCTGTTACCAAAGACTCTGCACATTTAATCAGTGTAAGCTGAAGTGGAAGAAAGTATTTCTAAAGTATAAAACCCTTAAGAGATCTTCTGACGCTGTGATTAGTCGGCTGGCTTATCGATTGGTTCAAGTCTCAAGGGAAAAATATCAAATTGATCCCACAAGACAATCTCCAGCCACCTTCCCACAAAGCTGCTTGAATTCTTAAGAATTTGCTAACTAAAAACCTAAGCCCGTCTTTAATCTTCCAGTTCCTCACTTATTTACTTCCCATTCCTCTGAGTAGCTTAATGAGATGGAACAATGTAGAAATACCAAAGGCAATTCACCTTTTCAATTTACTCGTTTCCTTGCTCCGACTTCATTAAATAGGCCCTATTTTCTTGGCCTGCTCTCCATCCTCTTAGTGATCTATTCTCCCTTTTAGCCAACAATCGCCTCATCTTTTGCCTGCTCTTCTGGCTGTTTTGCTTATTATTATCACTTGGCGTTTTTTTTTTTGGGCTGCCGTTGTCAGCGCGTAGGTCGGTTTTTGTTGTCGCTGTCGTCGGCCTGCTGTTGCTGGCTGGAATGTTTTGTGCTTTCATATAAATTAAATTTAAAATGATAATAAAAAAATTTACGAGCCAATAAATGCGGCAATTCAGACTCAAGCGACAAACGGCCTTGAGCAGCCAACCAAACAACCAGCGTCAACCGCCCACAGGAACGACACCGCCAGCTTTAAAACGCCACCACCGCCTTAAAGGCATCCCAGAAGCCCCAAAGGCCATCAGGCCGGGAGACGGGGACAGCCTCGGGCAGATCTAAGACAACACACAAAAACAAGCCAAGAACAGACGAAAGCCAAACAAAGCAAAGCCCGGGCAGATCAGACGAGTCAGGTCAGCCAATGGGGGCAACAAGGTGATGAAGCGAGCGCTCGGCGAGCAGGGAAAAATAGAAAATAGAAGGACCTTCAAAGGAAGCAAGACTGTCTCAGGGTGGAGCGGCGGAGGTCGGGCCACTGCAATGTGAGATAAACTCGACAAACGAAACTAAAACGAAGGCCAACCGACCGACAGACCCACTGGCTCTGTCCGCTCGGTTGACTGGCCCTGCTTTAATAGCCCCTCAACCCTCCGAAAGGCAGCAGACACAACAAAACATTCAAGACTCGAATGTCATCTACAACACAGCCGCCCCCTGCCTGCTTCGCGAAGCATCTTAACTTCTGAGTCTCCTCTCCATCGGCTACATTGGTGGCAATAACAGAAAATATAGCATAACAAAAGGCGTCCCCAACAATGAGACAACAATGTGTGTGCCGGGCGGCAGGACAAGGGAGCCGCTGACGGCAGACAGAGCAGCCGGGGCGCTGGCCAAAGCGGAACGGGGCGGCAGTTAAGCGAAACTCTGGCCATAACAGCGGATTCCGACTGCTTAGTTGATTCTTATCTGTCGGCTGATTCGTCTGACATCCCAACTATCCAGGCACACTGGTTGGAAGTCTAGCAAAAGCTGTGGGCTGTCCTACAAACCAAATTAGCAAGTACTTTGGGCCAATCTTGGAAGCGGAATATCTTGCAAAAACGCTGAAGAAAATCGAAAGGAAGCATGAATCATTTTTCACTCCTTGTAGAATAAATTTGAAGCCCCAAAGACCTTCCAGAAATCGCCTAGAAATCCCTTAAATTTTCTACTCTTTTTTTGCTTTATAAATGAAAATATCTTAGGGAATCCTTCGACCTCCAGAAATCGTTCAGATTTGTTTCAGTGTGCCAGGGACTTGGCAATTTGAATGCCAGGGGCTATGACCAGCGTTCGCCCTGAAAACTATGCTAAATGATTTCACTTACGCACACCCAGACAGGCCGACAGCATGCAGTCATACACACCCGCACACACTCCACGCACACCCACCCACGCAGACAAGCAATACACAAACATCCGGCGCACTTTGCGTTTCTTGAGTTTTTCTTGTTGCTTCGTCGTCATCGTCGCAGCCGTCGTCGTCGTCGACGGGCGAAAATAAAGAAACAAATGTAATTGCAGGCCCCCCCCCCAAAAAAAAGGAGAAAGTAAGAAAGAAGAAGACGCATAACCGTTAAATGGAGCAAAAAGTACGTCGGCCAGCGGACAGCGGAAGTAGGAAGGGCCCAGCCGACGGAAGGCGAGAAGATTGGCCAAGAAAAAAAAAACCAAGTCCGCCCACCAACAGATTAAAGGTCCTGGCAGCCCAATCCGCGTTGTGTTCAACGCATGTTGTCCTGTTTATTGCCCAGCGCACAATCGCACTACAGAAAGGAACAGGAACACAATGGAATTTGTCAGCTCATCAGTTCATCTGCTCATTTGTGCAACCGTCCATCCGGCCGTTTGTCGAACCAGATTTATTTTTCAGTTGATCTATTTACTGGAAGATTTTGTATATTTGTCTATCCTTTTATTGTTACGCCAAGCGAACTTTGAGTAAATCTGTCCATCTGTACATTTGCTCTATCTGCATCTGTGTGCAGATAATCAAATAGTCCACCTATCTGTCTATTCAGCTTTCAATCCATAGTTAGACGGATGGATAGTCCAGCTACCCACCTTCAAATCTGTTCATCTGTCCATTTACTCTTTCAACTCATATTCGGTCAAATTGTCCAACTGTCTACATATCCGACTATCTGCCCATTATTTTATCTGTGTAGAGACAGTCTTCTCTTAGTCTTCCCAGGCATCTGACTCTCTTATTGTCTATCTGTACATCAGCCCATCTGTGCATTTGTTCTATCAGTTTTTAATCGTTGATCGAATTGTCTACCGGTCTTTCCATCTATCTCTCCATCCGTCTAACTGCCTAGGTACCCAACTTCAAATCTGTTCAACTGTTTATCTGTCCATTTACTCGTTCAACTCATATTCAGGCAATTTGTCCAACTGTCTCCACTTTTCTACCAGTCTTTCGACGCACCTAACTCCCTTATTGTCCAGTTCTCCATCTGCCCATCTGTCATTTATCTACTCAAATAACAAAACCAGAGAAATGTTTGCTGGGCATCAGCCGACAGGGGACGACTAAATGAGCAACAGCAAAATTTGTAAAACCTGCAACAGCCGCTGTTTGGGCACTCAGACAGCCCAAAAAAAGCCGCACATATGAAAAATACAAACAGCAACACCAACAACAACAACAACGACACCATGTGAAAAGAGCATTCAAACAAACATACAAACAAATGAAGAAAATGAGGCAGGCAAATGTAAGTTGATGGCTAAGAACTCTGGCTGCCGGCTGCCGGCTGGCGGTTGAGGAGGCCGCTTCATAAATTCAAATTTGATTTTCATGCTGATTATGATGAGAGGCGCAGATGATGATGGAAATGAAGATGGCAATGCCAAATGGCAGGACGAGCGCCACGCAGATTTAAAAAAAACCACCAGCTGATTTTCTACTTGGCCCTCAACTTGTTTGTTGCTTTGCTTTGAATGCCCTTTAATTTGCACCCGGATACATTCGTTTTTAAACTGCCTGCCAAAATGATTGATGGCCCTAAGCCTTTTAAATGCGCCTGGGCAATCCTTCAGAATCTTAACAAAATCGTTCAACCAGCGGGGAAATGAAGTGCCATCGGCAAACAGACAACAGGTTAGGGTATTTAATATTCGATTTGTTGTTGTTGCCTGGGCCTTCCCCGTTTTGTTTGTCTTTGTTCCATTTTCTTTGCTCTCCATTCTTTTTATGACTTTAATGAAAGTTGCCCCACTCTCTTCGGCAAACATTCTCATGGCCCACAGCCGAGGAGCCTTCAGTTCGATGGGCTTTTCATCTGCATTTTCGGGGGTGCCATCTTCATCGTCATCCTCATCTGAATTGTTGAACATATGAGGCCAATAAATATTTTGATTATTTTGATTATGCACGAATGGGGTCGCTTTGGTTTATCGCCACAGCCGGAAAGGGGCGTTTGCCGGGTCGGTCGAGGGGAGTGCGCGGGGCTTGGGGAATCTTTGCTTATGAGTCATCAATGCGGTGGCATAGCCGGCATGGAAATGAGGGTCGAAACGAGGCGGGGAGCAGTTTGTGTGGTGATGAAATCAAATTCCTGGCATTTTATGGCTTTTAATCTCAATTGATTTCAATTTAGGAGTAGAGAGACGAGGCAAAAGAATCCCAGGCCACACAATAAGTGAATCATAAATTTTCAAAAAAACCCAAACAGATATCGAAATCACTATCGACTCTACCTTTTGGTAAATGTTTGTTTCTTCTGGCTGAAGGACGAAGGGACCCAATTGGTCTGTGAAGCCAACCAAACTAACAAGGCTGTTTAATTGGCAGACAAAATAAGCCCCAGTGAAATTCGAAAGCCTCAATGAAATCCCCAAAAAATAACTATTAATGGGAGCTTCTTGGCTTGAGAGTATCAAGAGGATCCAAGAATTTTATCTTCCCAAGTTGCTCACTTTCCTGAAGCCCTGGAAAGATTAGAAACTGCCGTCTTGTCTTGCCAAGCTCACAGGACCTGGCAAGCTCACCCAAAAACTCTTTCTGAGCTTCAATGTCTCTAATTCTGAATTCACTGCCCTTAACCAAAATCAGACAATTGCTGATCTCCCTACAGCGCTTTATGTTCCTGCAACCAATTCAACCTAGAAATTCAGTTATTGTCTTTTGCTTTCTTACCCATCATTGGCTTCATGGAAAGCGGAAAAAAAAGGACGAAAAGAGCATAAAAGGAAGGAGGGTGGGGCGGGGAGGCAAAACAACACCAACGGCTTTTAAAGTGATCAAGTGGCAATTAAACGGGAACGGCAGGCAGTTGTCGATTCTTTGTTACCGCTATTGGCCACATTGGCAAATGGGAAAACAATCAAATGCGATCATAAAGTCAACTGTTTTTATTGGAACAATGCGGTGCCGTCGTTGTCGTCATTCGCATTTCCACACTCCCCCAGCCATCGCCCAATTCAGCCCAACGTTACGCGGTTACGCACATTTCACAATGCCAAACAGAAGGACGGCGGCCACGAGTGGAATGAACGGACATGGGGAAGGACAGATGGACAGCTGGACAAGCGGATAGTTGGGCGCTGGAGAGACGGGTTGGCATTTCCGAAATCGTTAGCGGGTTTAATTCTCAACGCGGCTGGCGGGTTTGAATTGCTGGCCCAAATGCAACGGCCAAAAGGCAGCCACGCTGGATTTTTACTCGCCGGGACAGACAAACCACCCACGGGGACATATGGACAGCAGTATGACGACGAGAGAGGACCAAACAATAGCAAAGCGACAAAGACAAGAAACCAAAACAAACAACTCCGACAACGACAACAACGATGACGATGACGGCAAAGTCGACGATGGCCAGCGACGATGGCCGCAATGGCCATGACGACATTGCCAGCCGCAGCAGCAAGGCCAACAAAAGGCGGATCCGGTTAGCCGTTGGCGAGTCTAGCGCCACCGGCTGGGCGTCTGCTGGGTCCGCCATATTGCAGGAAAAAAACGGCAAGCGATCCCAACAAAAGTCTCAATTACAATAATTGTAAAACGCAACAAACGAGCACAACAACAGCAGCATCGACAACAGGCGACAACAATGCCAATCAACAACAGGAAATCGAAGAGAAAACTCTCCGCACTGATTATCCCCATTTCCAGTTCTTATTCTCGCTCAGTAGAACCTAAAAGAACCTTTCAGAAATTATACTCTGCCCTTATCCCGTCTATACGACCAACCGCACTGATTATTCCCATTTCCAGTTCTTATTCTCGCTCAGTAGAACCCAGAAATACCCTTCAGAAATTATACCCTGCCCTTATACCCTTTTATGTGAAAAACGAAACCCCTGTTTGTGTCTTTGCGCCTTTAATTAATTTTTTATACCCTCCCCCTTTTTCTCCCCTGCCTTATTTGCAATCCTCTTAAATTTTACCCTCGCGACCTTTCGTTTTTTTGTACTATTAACTAAGTTTGCTCCTTTGTACCCCCAACTTTGATCCATTATTCACATTTTATCCGTGCATTCGTCCAGTCCGAAATAACAAGACATTTTCCCAGCCACCTTTAAATTTAAGAATGCCAAAATTTCGCCCCAAAAGCGTAAAAATTAAAGACTTAAATCATTGGAAGCGAAATAAATTCAAAGCCAACCACAAAATTGGTAATGAAGCAGAGCTAAAGCCTCTAATCATTCGATTTATTTGATCCATTATCACAATAAAAACAAAATATGTTCAAATGGGAAAAATCATATTTTCAACCCTTTCAAAGTTCCATTAACTAAGTAAATTACAACCAGTCCATATGCAGGGGAATTTGATACGATGCTTGCATTTAATTGGGAATGCAATTTGTTCTACACAACAACAAAACCACAAAACAGAAAAACCCCAACAAAAAAACAAAAACAAAACGAACTTTCAATCGATTGGGAAACTGGAGCCCGGCATGAAATCGAATCATTCAAACGAAATCACTTTGAAATTTTCTTGACAAAGCTTTGTGTCTCTGGCGCCGAAATATCCATGGCAATACCAAAAGGACATCCACAGGCAGATGCCGATGATTGGCCGGGTGTGTCTGTTTCCCTTTCTAAACTCTCCCCTTTTTTATACCCTGTACCCAAAGTACTGGCAAAATAAGACGCAGACCCTTCCAAATTTACCTAAAGTTTTTTTTTAGAATGGCGAATCTACGGGCAGTTCTGTCTGTCCGTATGAGAATTAGACTCAAAGACAAACCCACTTTCCGGATTATTTATTTAAATACCCAAAGCTTTAACGAATCATTAAAATAAAAATTCCAAGAAATAGGTAATGGAAAACTTTAAAACCTTCCAATAGAATCAAACAAATTATAGAACTGTAAATTAGGAAATTATAAAAGGAAACTATTTCCACACATATTTAAATATACTGAGAACAAAAGAAAATATATTTAAATTGAAAAGATTTAACTTGAATACAAAAGAGCAGTATATTTCAAAAAGCTCGACTTTTACTCCTGCGCTCATTTGTTTTTATGTGGAACTCCTTGTTATTGGTGTTTAGTTTTGTTTTAAAAGATTATGAATAAATTATTAATGCATTTAATTTTTCGCACAAAAAGAAACACACTCAAAAGAGCAGAAATAAAAAAAAAAAAACAAATAATGACTTGCAATTTTCGATAGCAAGCAACTGCCTGAAGCCTCCGACCTGCCGTCTTTTTATACAGTTCAGGGGCTGAGTGATCTGAGCTTTTGAGCTTTAAGTTGGGAAAAAAGCTTTACTCTCTGATCGATACTACAGCCAGATTGGAGAGTGTGGCAGTTGCAGAGAAAGGCAGACGGCCAGTGAGAAGCACAGAAACACAGACGGTCAGGCTAATAAGGCAAAATGGACAGACAGAAAATCAAGCCGGTGGGCGGATGAGCAGTTTAAGGATCTCGCCTTTCTGACAGACAGATGGACAAATAGACCAACTAACAGAAGGAGGCTTAAAGAATTGACAGAGATTTAGATCTGACAAGGAGACAATTTGGCAATCAAGGCCGGGAGAGCAGCTAAGCTGACAGACAGCCGAAGAGTTGGACAAACAGGCAGAATGAGTAAACAGCCTTTGTTTGAAAATAGAAACAGAGACTTGGACAAAGGCAAAAACAGGCATTAAAGGCAGGAGGACAGACAGGAAGCCTAACTTAGAAGCAAGCAAAAGCAGGCAAACAAGCAGGCAGACGGACAGATGGGCAGTTAAGCAGGCAAAGGACTAACTGACGGATATTAGGAAAGACGAGGTGGGGAGGCAGAGCATCGCATGGCTGTCCCCTGTATTCTCTTTGGCTGCCCATCTGTCCAACCGTCCGTGTATGCGTCTAAATCTCAAATTGATGAATGATTAAATGCTCAAAACAATGGGCCCCTAAAATTATAAAAGAGCGACTGATCGACGATCTCAACAAGTGGTCGCGATCTAAAAGTGAAAGTCAAGACCTTTTTTCGACCTTATCGCTTAATTATTTTGCGTGTAGCTTTTCATGTTTGGCGGTTTCGGTCTGTGGGCTTTCCACTTTATAACGCCAAAGAACAGTGATCAAAAAGAGAAGTTAACAATGCACAAAAAATACTAAATCCAAAAGAATACTTAAATTTTGAACTCCTTACCAACAATGAAAACAAAACAAAAAAAATTGGAATTTAAGCAAGCCAAGCATAATTTGTCAAAGTTCCTTTCCTTTAATACGAATTGAATAGAAGTCTCCGTCGACTTTAGTTGCTTGAATTTGTATTAAAATTTTAAATTGTCTTAAGAGTGCTAAAAAATGACTGATATTTGTGAAATCTTGCGCAGGGAGTTGCATCTCGGTGATTTAAATTTGAGTGAGGACTCTTCCTCCGATGACGAGAGCCTCGTGGAAGTCGAAGAACTGCAGCCGCACATGTTTTCCACCGGGGAAACGCGGATCTCCTACACTCAACCACCACCACCACCTCCCCCACCACCATCAATGATCCAAAGCTGCATCACCCTGGAGCCTTTCGGTCAAATGAGCAGCGAGGCAATTCGGGCTCACGAGACTTGGGGGGAATATCGCGAGGCTCGTAAAGGACACGAAAGCCGCAGCGATCGCAAGAAACGCCACCACAAGAAGCTAAAGGAGAAGACTGAGCCCAAAAGGAAGAAGGACAAGAAGGAGAAGCGGGAAAGGAAGGAAAAAAAAGAGCGCAAGGAGAGAGATAAGCGCGAGAAGAAGGAGAAAGAGCGACTGGAAGCGGAGCAGAGGGAGAGAGAGAGGGCCGAGAAAGAGAGGAAGGAAAAAGAAAAGAGAGAGAAAAAAGAAAAACGAGGGTAAGTCCCGCTCCCCATAGAAATCCCAGTAATATCCTTTTTCCTTCAGCTTTCTAGCCGACTTGGAACTTCTACCCCAGCAACAGAATGGCCCCATTCCCAATGTCTATCGTGTGGGAAAAGTTACAGTTGACTTGCGGATCAAAAGCTTGAATGAGCCGGAAATTCTACGCGTCATCGATCCCATACCGATGGTGAAGCCTCGCGGCCGCGGTCGTCCTCTAGGATCTGGAAAGAAGAAGCGCGGACGCCCCCGCTTGTCCGAAGCCACAAAGAAGAACAACAAGGCCATTTAAATTCCAAGCAATCGTTTTACTCCAACAGCCATTTAGGAATTCTTTTCAAAAATAAAATACACGGTTGCATTGGAGGTCCTCGGGCTTTCTTTTGATAAGCGGGGAGAATTAGATGAATGGGTAGATTGGCGGACCCTTTTTCATTCGCCTTATGAACCAGTTTATGAGCAAATTCAAGCCCATCAGCAATTAGGCTGTTGAATGTGGCCAAAAATTTAAAGAGGTCAACCGCACATGTGTCCTTTTCACACACACACACACACACACACACAGCCAGGCAGCAGGCACGCACCTGAGATTCTTGTCGAAAATGTGAGTGGCGGTTTCGGTCATAATCATTTCGTCCTCCGCCCAAACGCACGGGGGTACTCAGGAAAAAAAAAGAGGAAAAACCACAACACTTTTCGTGCCACAAAAGCTCAACTAACCGGACAGCTAGGGAGGCGGGTGGCGGGGGAGGGGGAGACTAAAAAGGCTACAAAATTCAATTTACTATGCGCGCTTTATGAGCCGACCCAAAACGCATGACACACCACCAACGGCGGTGACGGTGGTCCCTCCCGCCTTCTATCCCCAAATGAGGGGATTGCTCAACGAATCAGACTTTATGACCGACTGAAGTGTCTGTGATGGAGCGAGGGCGGGTGTGTGTGTGTGTGCGTTCCCTCATGACAAGGACGTTGGGTTTGCCCTTCTGCTCTCTGACCTTCGATTACCAACACACGCAACGCAACCAGAACCAGAAATAGAAGAAGTCAAATTGCGACAACCTCGAATATTTAACACTCTAAAGAGGGAAGGATGCTTAACGTACTTTTTGAAAGGATTCTTAATAGAAAGCTAGAGTTTTGAGTTCCTTTTTTGTAAATCTGAAACGCTTACATTCAAATTGAAAACGCCTGAAGAACTAAGGCACCAAGAAACATTCAAAAAGTTACCCCAAAGTTACCGCTAGAGTACCCAACCCTTAAACACTCTAAATAGGGAAGGATGCTAAGGGTACTTATTAAAAGAATCCCTCTTTTTTTGTAACTCCAAACGCTCTTTCATTCAAATCCACAAAGCCTGAAGAGCTGAAGCGCCAAGAAACATTCAAAAAGTTACCCTAAAGTTACCCTAGGGTAACCAACCCTTAAAGGAGCCGAGAACCTTTAATATTTGGCATTACTGACCTTGGAGAGCCTTTTGCTGTTCACTTGAACTGCTTGAAAAGTTTATATGCTGTGTTATACCCTTTTGGCTAGGGTAAGGGTATAAAAAGAAAGTCATTACAAGTGCTTGCTTATTAAGTTCCATGGCTCATTAAGCGCTAACAATAAACGCTGTCAAAATACCAACAACAGCAACACTAACAACGGCAAACAAAAGGAGGCGGCCGCCCAACATTGAGCAAGTGGGCGGGCTTACAGCGATTAGGGAGTGCAGCCAGTAAATAGGTGAGGTGGACCAGACGGGCAGCGGAGGGGGCGGTGGGGCGACAGCGACTTCTAATCCAAACCGCATTATCTAATTGTCGGTCTTAACAGGGGATTACTGTACTAATTTCGCCGAAGCGAGCACAAGAAACGTGGCAAGTGGCTTGCACTGTCTGGACGGCTGGACGTCAGGACGGACGACTGTCATATAGGGAGTAACCACGCCCCTCGGGCACTTCTGCTTAGATCCCCGGCGGCAGTGGCGTCGCATTCCCTTGCCCGTTGCTGCGTTTGTGTCATTAGCGACAGACTGAGAGGGAGCAGGAAAACCAAATGAATTTTCCCGCCCCCTCGGTGGGTGAAAAATCTTTTTAGCAGCATCATTTCCTCCCCCCGCTGCCAGTCTGCCACTGACCGGAGGGCCAACAGACTTTCGGCGTCCCGAATTCACGAGAAATGGTCAACCGAAAGGACGAGGCGCTGACCATGGACACGCGGTCGGCTTGATGGCGAAAATTGCCGTTAGCATCGTGCCGATCGGGGGGGCGGCGGAGGCAGAGGGCGTGGTGAGTCGCTGGGTGTGCAGATTTCTGCAGCTCATAGCCGAGGCGGGCGGAGGGCCACAAAACGCTTCATTGTCGGTTGCACCACCGCAATTATCCTTTGTCACTCTTTTCAACTCATCGGGTTTAATTTTGTGTCCTGTTGACACCTTTTTTTTTTCATTCTTCTCTCTGGCCTGGAGCTGTCATAGGGACAGCACGTCTATATTTCTATTTAATTCGTATCCGTAATTTTTCGGTTAATTAATAACCGGCCCTTGGTCTTTCTCTCCGGTTCATTTGCGATTGAGCGATCCTTGCACTCAACTGCGTGTGTCAAATAACTGCTGTGCTCAGTGCTCAGCAATTAGCGCTCTCCAACCCAATAAGGCAACGACCGCTGCAGTTGTCATGTGCGACTCTGGCGACGGAAGGAAGTTTTCCCCCAAATTGGGATGGCAGCTTGTCACCCCGACTAAGAAGTCAACAAACAAAAACAATGGTCCTGCCGGGAAAAAATCATTGAAGTTCGAAGACGATATGGATTTCAGCTCCACTTCTAGCGACACTGAGGAGGTCGAGGTCAGGCGCAAGGCAGCCGTTCCTCATCATGTAAGGGTAAACTCCAAAACCGTCCCTGACAGCAACCGGTTCAGCATACTGGCTCCCCCCGATGACGACCAACTTGAAACGGAAAAGGACAACGCCAATGGACCCCCGATCTTTAAGCCACCACCAATTTTCCTGCCTGACATTGCAGACGTGAGTGAGCTCTGCAAAGACATAGAAAATGCAATTGGACCGGACAAAGTATTTAACATTAAGTCCGGACGCGACGGCAAGGTTAGGGTCATGCTACCTGACCGAGAAGCGTTCGACTTATTTAAGGTCCACCTGCAGCTTCACGACGCCAGGTTCCAAACCTTCCAACCTAAAGAGGAACGAGCCTACAGGATCGTAATTAAAGGCCTTCACCACACCACCCCCATCTCCTCCATTGGTGATGCGCTATTTGCGCAAAATCACATAGTCCGCGACATAAAAAACGCGGTTAGCAAAACAACTGGCACTCCAATGTCAATATTTTTCTGCAACTTGGAGCCGGCAAAAAATAATGCTGACGTCTTTAAAATCAGCCGTCTTTGCAGGACAATAGTTAAGATCGAGCCGCCCAAAAAATTCGACGATTTAATACAATGCCATCGCTGCCAAGGATTTGGGCATACTCAACGGTACTGCCGCCTTCAGCACAGGTGTGTCAAGTGTGGACTAGATCACAGTACCAAGGAGTGCACCAAGGGTAGAAATGAACCCGCTAAATGTGTCCACTGCGGAGGTGATCACGCAGCTTCCTACAGGGGCTGTAAAGTCTATCAGGCGGCTAAGGAGCGACACGGTCCCAAACCCAGGTCCACCCCGGCAACAGCAGCTCAGACGCAACAACGAGATCAAGCCAAAGTAAGGGACAACCTCAGTTATGCCAGTGCCCTTGGCGGGACCAGCAGTAGCCACAACACCAAGCCAGCTGAGATCCCCGAACTAAACAGCCCCCACACAGCCATGCTTACAAAAATGGAAACCATGATGGAGCAGATGGCGGCTCAGTTCGCACTACTCACAAATCTTCTTAGTTCCCTCACGCAAATCCTTGCTAAGGTATGCAAGTAAACCTTAGCATAACTCTATGGAATGCCAATGGCCTGTCCAACAGGAGGGCCGAAGTTGAGCTATATTTAAAAACTAACCGGGTTGATGTCCTCCTTGCCTCTGAAACCCACTTTAACCAGAAGAGTTTCTTCAAAATCAGTGGGTACGAGCTCGTTATTGCCAACCATCCCAA
>JBAMCP010001160.1:3845-26977 GCA_037075105.1 Lissocephala sabroskyi | reverse complement strand
TGGCTGCCTCGATGTCTGGCGAGGCTCCCAAGGCGAAGGCAGGAGCAGCTGCGCCCGCAGCCAAGGCAGCGCCGGCAGCCAAGGCTGCGCCTGCAGCGGACCCGGCCAAGAAGCCGGACAAAAAGACGGACAAGCCGCCCGAGGCCAAGAAGGCGGATAAGCCGCCCGAGGCCAAGAAGGCTGAGAAGCCGCCAGAGGCGAAGAAGACGGAGAAGCCCAAGGAGCCGAAGAAGCCAAAGGACGGCGACAAGCCGGCTGGTGGAGATCCTAAAAAGAAGAAGTGAAGTACCTGAAATAATTAATTATTTTAAATATAACGGATTTAGAAATATAATATTTAATTTTCAACTTTTGCCATTCCGATTGAATTTGTTCGCGGGTTAGTTTGAATGGCAAAACAGCTGTTGCTGTTGTGGGGCAGCCGGCGTAACCTGGAAAATGTTGCGAACCTTAAATTTTCTTTTAACTACGCGTTTTTACTTAATTAAAACGGCTAAGAGAAGGCTAGCTACGCGATTTTACCTAATTGAACCGGCGAAGAATTGCACAGCCACCATTAACATGTCCAAGACTTGGTCCAAGCCAATTGATGGCTGTCGCTGTTTTGTGTGAATGGCAAATCAGCTGTTTCTGTTGTGGGGCAGCCGGCGTAACCTGGAAAATGTTGCGTATTTTAAATTTTCGCGTAACTTCACGATTTTACTCAGTGAAACCTGCCACGAAGGATGCCAAGAAGTACACAGATACCATAAACCTGCCCAAGACGAAGTTCCCCAGCCGCCTAACAGCGGCCAAACGGGAAGACCAAGAGCGCCAAATTTTGGAGGCAAGCAAAGAAACCAAAAAGGATTTCTAACTTATTTATTGAGTTTTTGGTGTTTTTAGGGAATCCTGTGCCATGCCTACCAGTACCAGGAGCAGCACAAAAGCCAGCCACCGTTTGTGCTGCACGACGGGCCGCCCTATGCCAATGGCAAGCTGCACATGGGCCATGCGGTGAATAAGATCCTGAAGGACATCACAGTGCGGCAGCGGGTGGCCCATGGCCAGCGGATCAACTACATTCCCGGCTGGGACTGCCACGGCCTGCCCATCGAACTCAAGGCCATGGGCGCTGGCGCCAAGGCTAAAAATCCCCTCGACATACGCAGGAAATGTGAGTCCTCAAATACCGCATCCTTTCGTCCTTTGAATTGTTTTTTTTACAGCACGCTCTTTTGCTTTGGCTGCCATTGAGTCACAGAAGTCCGAGTTCCGCAGCTGGGGCATTCTGGCCGACTGGCAGCGCCCCGAAAATGTGTACATGACCTTCAAGCCGGAATTCATAGCCAATCAGCTGAGGATGTTCTTCAATCTCTACCAGAAAGGACTCGTCTACCGCGACCTGAAGCCTGTCTACTGGTCGCCCTCCTCCGGCACGGCCCTGGCCGAGGCTGAGTTGGAATACGACCCGAAATTTGTAAGCCCTTCGGTGTACTTACGTTTCGCTATGGAAGGACTCCCACAAGCGCCCGCAGGACATTCTATTTATGCTCTGGTGTGGACCACCACCCCTTGGACCCTGCCCAGCAATCAGGCCATTTGTTTTAATCCAGAACTTGCCTACTCTTTGGTGCGTTTGCCTGGTGACCCGAAGGACTTATATTTAATTGCCAGCGCCTTGATCAAGGACTTTGAGGCTACCACTCAAATGCCATGCGAGGTGGTGGATGAGGTGGAAGGCAAGGCCTTGGAGCAGTGCACTTACCGCCATCCCATCGACCGGATTCAGGACTCTTTGCCCTTCTTCCCGGCCAGCCATGTGCAGGACTCAAAAGGCACAGGACTGGTCCACACAGCGCCTGCCCATGGACCCGAGGACTTTCTGGTGAGCCTGGAGCGGCGGCTCCCCGTGAAGAACTATGTGAATGCTGAAGGAGTTTACACCGAAGATGCTCCTGAATTCCTGCGCGGCCAGCCTGTTTTGGCCCAAGGCAATCGGCTGGTCCTTGATTATATCAAACAGGATGTGATCCATGCCTCCCAGCTGGAGCACTCCTGCCCCATTGACTGGCGCACCAAGCAGCCTGTCATCATCCGCGCCAGCGAGCAGTGGTTCATCAACACCGACAGGCTCAAGGACCAAGCAGCCGCTGCCCTGGACCAGGTGGAGATTTACCCCCGCGTGAATGCCGAGGCCAACCGCAAGGCTCTGCTCACGCAGCTCCAGAAGCGTCCTTATTGGTGCATCTCCCGGCAGCGGGCCTGGGGCGTGCCTATACCCGTGCTCTACCGCAAGGACACGGGGGAGGTGGTGCTCACTGAATCGCTGATTGCCCACTTTGCCCAACTGGTGAAGGAAGAAGGATCCATGGACTTCTGGTGGTCTAAGCCAGTGGAGGAGTTGCTGCCCCCGGAGCTAGTCAGTCAGGCTAAGGATCTGGTCAAGGGCAGCGACATTTTCGACATTTGGTTTGACTCCGGCAGCACTTGGTCCTCTGTCCTGCAGGACAACCAAGTAGCTGATCTCTACCTCGAGGGCTACGACCAATTCACTGGCTGGTTTCAGTCTTCCCTGCTCACCAGCATAGCAGCCCGCGGGAAGGCGCCCTACAAGTAAGTAGAGGTCCTTAAAGAGTCCTTTGGTTTAAAGAGTTAACTTTTTTTCAGGGCTCTCTTTGTCCACGGCTTTACGGTGGACGAGAAAGGCCATAAAATGTCCAAGTCCTTGGGGAATGTAATCGCCCCCCAGCAGGTGATAAAAAAGTTCGGCACAGATGTCCTGCGCTGGTGGGTGGCCTGCCATGGCCCCCAGCACATGTCCATCACCGTCAGCGACAATTTGCTCCAGCAGGCGGCCGACAGCCTCAACAAAATCCGCGCCACTTTGCGCTACCTCAATGGAGTCGTCGACTCCGCCCAGCCGCCGGAACACTGGGAGGAGCCGAGCCTACTGAATCGCTATCTGCTCAGCCAGCTGGTGGAGTTCCAGGCCGAGGTGAGCGGGAAGAAATCCTTAAAACATTCTTCCTCATCCTTTTTCATTCCCAGATTGCCAGGCTCTACCAGGCCTACGAATATAACCGGGTGGTGGCCTGTGTGCAGAACTTTGTGGCCCAGCAGGTGTCCTCGACGTATGTCCACCTGATCAAGGATCGTTTGTACTGCGGGGATCCTGAGCAGCTGCTCTCCACACGCAGGACCCTCGGCCACTGCTACCGGCTGCTGTGCAAGGCTCTGTGGCCGCTGGTGCCCTTCCTGGTGGAGGAAAGCTGGAGTCACCATCAGCCGAAGGGCAGACCCTTCCACGAGGAGGAAGTAAGGCTGCAGGACAGCTGGCTGGATCTGGAGTCCTGCCGGGTCATGGACACCGCCCTGGACCTCAAAAGGCAGCTGAACCAGCAGGCGGGGGAGGTCAACAGCTGGCAGCTGGCGGTGACCATAAGCTGCGGGCAGGCCGAGCAACTCGAGCAGCTGAAGGTCCTGCAGGCCACGGACGAAGCCTCAACAGACTCTGATCTAACCGAGATCCTGCAGGTGGGCCAGGTGAACCTCCAAAGCCGCCTGGGCGGGCGTACCGAGTTGACTTTGAGTCGCCTGGACGCTGCGCTTTGCCCGCGCTGCCGGCGCTTTAGCCTGTCAGGCAGCCAGGACATTTGCCCGCGCTGTTCGCGAGTCCTGGAAGCCAAGTCTGTTTGTTAGTTTGTAATAAATTTAATTGTTTTTTCAAAAGCTCTGCAGGCATTTGAGCAGCGTGTCGCGCAGCTTGAGCCGCAGGCTCGGCTTGCCGCCGCAGATGATGTGCGTCTCGTTGTCCTCGAACTTGATGGTGGTGTCCTCGTTGACCAACTGCAGGGTGAGGTTGCCGCCGGTCCGGTCCATTTTGATATTGGAGAAGCCGTCCTGGGCCAGCCTTTTCATCAGGACATCCACGTCAATGCTGCCATATTCGTATTTCACGTTCTTCAGGACATCCTCCTTGCTGGGCACAGCGCTGCTAGAGGAAGGCTCGTCCTTGGCGGACTCCGAGCAGGGCTTGATGCAGTGCACCTTATCCTTGACCTGCAGGACTCCAGTGAGCGTGGAAAAGGTCACCCCGGCGGCCACCTCGCGCGGGGAAATCTTCTGGGCCAACTCGGAGGTGATGTAGATCCTGTCGAGCTTCCTTTTCAAAGGCAAACGGATGATCTCGCCGCATTTAAAAGTGATGATTTTCTTGTCTGGCTGCTCTATGAACAAGTTAGGGGCCGAAGGATGCGGCTTGGTGTAGGCCTCGGGTATCACAAGGACATTTGGTTTCAGCTCCTTGATCAGCTTGTTGGCCTGCTGGTAGTTCAGCGAGGTGTCGATGGGGCAGTAGAAGGCCTTCATGGCCAGCGGCTGGAACGGCGCTAATACTTGCAGGTAAGGAAAATCAGGCTCCGTGAAGATAATGGAGTTATTAGGATTATTGCCCCACATCTCGATGAAGTGGACGGCATCCCCGAAACGCAGGCTGGGATGCCCGCAAAACACCACGCAGGGCTGAAAGGAAACTCTTTAAATAAGGAGAACTGGAGAAGGATTGACGGGCTCACCTGGCGGAAGTCCTTGCTGAAGCCCTCGGAGAAGACATGGTTGTAGTGCTTGAGCTTGTTGTTCCTCAGGTAGAAGGCATGGGGAAAAGGATCGTCGGGCAGGTACACCTTGTTCTGCTTGGTGGAGCTCAGCCACTCGGCCAGGATATTCGAGTAGGCCAGCGAGCTGTCCGCCACCGGCGAAATAAAGAACATGGGCACATTATTCAGCCCGGCATTCTCCAGATTCTGGGTGAGGCACTCGAACAGATCATAAACCACGCCCGAAGGATAACAGGGAATCAAGGCGGAGCCATTGTTCCTTATGGTCAAGGCCACGTTCATGCAGAGCTCGCCTAGCTTGGTGTCCGGATTGACTGTGGGGGCCTGGGTGAGGCCGGTCATGATGAGGACATCGGCATGCTTCAGGGCCGACTGGTTGATGGGGCGCGGATGGGTGGTGAGCGTGGAGGAGCCGCTGACATAGCAGATCTTCTCGTGGGCTGTGCTGAGCACCCAATTGCTGCTGCCCAGGCAGTAGCCGGAGCTGACGGGCGTGGCTATGAAGGCGCCGAGGATGTCGAGCTTCTCGTCGTAGCCCATGATGGTGACCTTGGACAGGCTGCCCTGGACATCCTTCAAGCTGAAGATGGTGCGCCATTTCTTGGCCCGAAAGGCCTCGCACAAGGGAGCCGGCAGGCTAGAGATCTTCTCCTTCCACAGGTAGGCCGTAGAGGCCTTGGGCGAGACCTCTATATAGTCCACCAGCTCTTCGAGAAAGAACCGGCCAATCTGGAGAGTGGGCTCCGTGGCATAGACTTTGCCCTTGAACCCGGTGTTCTCGGTGATATATGGCAGGGCCAGCATATTGAGATAATTCGATATGAGTATGACGTCAATCTCGCTGAAGTCGAGCATCTTGTCCATGGGTAGATTAAACTCCGGCACGGAGTCCACGAACACACGCCCGCAGCATTCCTTGAGCTCGCCATCGACCTGGGGATCATGCTCGCCGCCGGGCATGTAGTTGGGCAGGGTGGAGAGCTTTAGACTTTGGACGAAGGGCAGCGGCAGGAAGTTGAGGACGGTCTGCTCGGTGAGACCGCAATCTAGCATGATTCGCAATCCCTTGAAGGTGATAATATAACATGGTTTTGCCAAGTCACCGCTGAGGCAGTACTGCAAAAAATTCATTCAGCATATAAAAAATTGGTGAGTGTCATTGTCGGGGCGGAGGGAGATAAGATTTGTTTTGTTTACCAAGCGCATGGCTGGGGTTTGTTGTTGGTGGAATCGCCGTCCAGTCGCTGTGACACAGTGCGGTCGATTAACATGAAAGAACTGCTGCCGAATTGTATTTATTTGTCCACAAAAATTTTCTCGCTTCCTCCTACCGCATGGGAATTGCCATTCACAGCGATGCGGCGCCAGCCGGCAACAGTGGCGGCACATTTAATACATTTAAAATCGAGTCGGCGATGAATTAATTATTAAATCTGAACCACAGCAATGGATTTACTAACTTAAAGTAACTTAAAGACATCATTGGCAGTCGCTTAATTCTTGCATTTTTTTAAATGCTGAACTATCGATAACACCTTTCGACTTCGGTGTGACCATTCACAGCGATCGTAGACAGCTTAGCATTTGAAAGTGCAAGTGTATTTATTTGTTCTCGAATTTCAGTCTCTAATTAAAATGTCTCAAACTTTTCAAGTTCTGCAGTGCATTGAATGCCAGGTCTATCAGGTGGGCTTTGTCAAGAAGGAAATGCAATGGCAGTGCAAGATCTGCGAGAAGAAACAAAGCACTTTGAAGTCGGAGTTCCAAGGAACCGCCGCCGACTGCCGCCTTCAAGTGCAAAAATTGAATCTGGAACGCGGCCTGAAGGAGGACAGCCGGAAAATGGCCATATCCACTGGCTTTAAATACAACAAGTTTTCGGATTTCGTCACGCCGCCTCCCCGAGATCCAGAGAAGCCCGAGGAGGAAAAGAAACCTGAGCCCAACAAGTGGGAGCAGTTTCTTTAAGCAAACAAAAAGAACAATAAGAATTTAATATAATAAAATTGGTTTCTTTATTCGAAACGTATAATTCGTGGTCGTCTGTAAGATTGGCAGGATCCCTCAAGGATCTAAGCCAAGCCACAGAGTTCGTAACCACAGCTAAACGAATACAATTTGTTAATTTAATAATGTCCTTCTAGTTGTTGTTGTTTATTCATTTTGTTCTTGCTGTTGGAATCGAGAGCTAAATTGGTTACGATAAATTCGGACAGCATGTTGGACATGGAAGCTCTGCCCAAGAATATATGCATATATATAAATTAATGCTCCGAAATTCTCATTCAATACTACGTTGAGATAGAGGGTTAGTTAAGAGGAGTGTGTGTGTGTGTGTGTGTGGGTGTGAGGTGTGTTTTTTAGTTAGTAGTGCGTTTGCCGCTTCAATTGAAGTTGAGGAAACAAAAATTCTATCCTGCCCTTAGGTAGTGGCCGCTGGAGCAGCAGCAGCAGCTGGAGGAGCCACCCCAGGGACAGTCTCTTTTTTGGCCACCTTCTCGTCGGAGCCCGTCTCCTCGATGTCAGCGGCCTCAGCCTCTCCGCCGGATGGTCCGCCCGCCTTGCCCGATGAGCGGCGTCGCTTGCGATTCAAACGCCACGGCCGTATGGGATATTTCATGGCCGGCAGCTGCTCCATGCCGAGCACTTTGTAGATCTGACGAAAGGCTATGTAGCGCAGGAAGAGCTGGGCCGAGACCGTGAGGTCCTCGCGCTCCTGCTTCGACAGATCCTGCAGCGCGTCCGTGGGATCTTTCTCGCAAGGATCCAACAGCCCCGGGCCGTTGATGAGAAAGCCCGACGACAAAGCCTCCATAATGCGACGCATGCAGTCACCGGGTGAGATGGGGAAACCAGCCGAGGAGATGACCTTCTCCACCAGCAGCTCCAAAGACCATTGCGGCAGGGCCTGCCAGGACTGAACCCTCTGGCAGAGATCTCTCAAGATTCTAATGACCATCACGCAGGACTGCAGGCCAGTGGCCCTGGCCTGGAACCACTTGGCATGGCGCAGATCAGCCAAAGCCTGAAAACAAACAGGATTTAGTTGGGGTATATCCTTTTTTAAAAGATTGAAACTTACTCTGAGGCAAGGCTCGCGGGGCAGCAGATCTGGGCCGCTGGACTCCTCAGCCTTGGGGGCTGGGGGCTCGCCGGCGTTGCCCTCCCGCAGGAGCGGCGAGGTCAGCGTGATTTTCACGGAAACCGTCTCGTCCAGGACAATGACGGCAGCGTCTTCGGCCTCCACTTCCACGCGGTAATTGACAGGAACCTCACCTAAAACGAGCAGGCAATAAAGGATATTAGAATTTTTGGTTAGTTAATGGGACTTGCGGAATTTGTGTGGCAACGACGATTTCAGAAAAGAGACAAACATTCAAGTTTCTTGGGCCCGCAACACCAACGAATACGAATTAGGCAATTTGACTTGACAGGAATCAATGTTTGTTTCTTCCTCGATCCATCTTCCATATAAATTTATATATATAAATTATATATACATACACATAAGCGTGTGTAGGTGTATGTATAACTGGTATTACCACCCAGTTCCCAGCAAACATTTCTTGTTGAGATTACGACCGCAACGCTGCTCATTTCAAGGAATCAACTATAGATATCTCTAATCTCAAGATCTATAGAGTTTATAATAAACTAAGTTAAGGGAACTTTAAAGAGCAGTTGAGCAAAGTGAAGAAAAGCTAAGGTCTAAATAGTTGTGAGGTTTTGAAGGAACTTGGGGAGTTTCTCAAAGGGATCCGAAAATGAAAAAACGGTTCACAGACTCCAAGAAATGGGTTCCCGTAAGGGGAGTATAAGGATCTCTCTCCTGACTGATTTTAAAGAAGTTTCCTGAAGGATTTTTTTGGGATCCTTTACTCTTTCGATTCTGACTTGAAAACGAGCAGGTTAACTTCGACTTGAGCCGAAGTTTGGAAATTGATTTGGGGTTTTATTTTTGGTTTAGAGGATTCTCGACCGAGTCGCTGTGTTTGCTGGGATCGGCGCGGAGCAGCAGCTTCATAAACGGAATTGCAAATTATTCGAAAGTTTCAGTTATTTCTTTATAGAGTTTGAGGTTGTATCTTTTGCAGAGCATTGCAATTCCTTTTAGAGTGCGCGGATTTGTTAGTTTTTAATTTTTATATTATTTTTAAAGCAAAAAACATTGACCGAAATTTGTGTCGGTTTTCATCGCTGAGGAGAATCCGATCCGATCCGATCAGTTGGACAATTTGTAAATTTCGGTCGCAATTTTTAGCCGTTTTCTAAAATGTTTGCTTTTTTTTTTCTTAAAAAAACAACAACAACATCAACATCACAATCAAGTTTGATACACACAAAACGGCTTTAGAGATTCTTTAACAGATTTCATTAGATCATTTTCATTTTGGCTGAGCACGAAAACCAAACGCATGCTAAGGATCAGGCTACTTTCGCTTAGA
Source organism: Lissocephala sabroskyi (assembly GCA_037075105.1). Taxonomy (NCBI): domain Eukaryota; kingdom Metazoa; phylum Arthropoda; class Insecta; order Diptera; family Drosophilidae; genus Lissocephala; species Lissocephala sabroskyi. The sequence goes on along the minus strand of JBAMCP010001160.1, from coordinate 17,934 downwards.
TATATATATGCGTATATATCCTGAGAAAGAGTTACAGATCGTGATCGGCGATCAATTTTGTATGTTTAATTCAAGCGTCTTGGCGTTGTCGGCGTCAGTGTGTGGATCAATCGCATTGCTTCTTGGCGGCTGTTTTGCGTTTCACCATCAAAGGACTTTATTTACACAAAGTTGATGCCGCCTCAGGACAACAGAAAGGGAGAGACAGAGACAGAGAGAGAGAGAGAAAGAGAGAAAGAGCATGGACGGCGCTAATGAACTTTGTATAAATATACTCCTTTGGATTTGTTGTAAACTTTTGGTTATAATACTTTTGAGGGTTTTGTGCATTTTCGGTTGGTTGTCCAGACTCCGCGCAATATCCGAGATGTGGGCTCCAGCGTTGCCACCTGGTTAAACAAAAAAAGACAGAGCTGGGGGAGAGGACGACGACGACGACGAACAGAGTTGCCAGGCTGTCTGGCAGAACGCGACACCGATAACGGTGAACCGAGCGAGCACTGAACTCAACTTGTGCTCAGCTCAACTTTTAGCCTGCAGAGAGAGAAGCTGAAAACGGCAAATACGTTTATATTTTGGTAGCTTTGGTTTTTGGTAGGTTGTTGATTTTTGTTTGGCTTGCAAGTTGCTTATTTTTTTGGTATATTTTTTTTAGGAGGGTTCGGTTTCGGGGCTTCTCTATGTCCACCGCAACAACAGAGCTCAACTGAATTTTATGTACAAATGTATAAATTATATAGATTTATGTATACTTCGACTTTTTCCACACAAATTGCCCGGCGCGTTCGATTGGTCGTGTGCATTTGGCTGAAGTTTCATTTGATGTATTTTCTATTGAGATTCAACCGCCAAATTCAAATGAAATTGGCCAGTTTTTTTTGTTTAGGATTTTTCGTGTGGTTTTCTGTGTCACTCAAGCCATTTCTCTGGAAAAAGTTCTCAACGCGGATGCTGCAAATTGGGGGATCATTGGGCCCGCGTTGCCTTTTCTTTCACTCAACTTACCTGCGACTTCCTTCAGCTTGTCGGGCAAGACATTTGCCACCCGCTGCAGCAGCGAGGCTGTGGGTTTCTCGGCGCACAGCACAACCAACTCCACGGCATTGTCGCCATGCAACAGCAGCCCCTTGGCCAGGTAACCCACGCGCATGACTCCTTTGAGGATGCGCACAACATTGCCGCCCGTGTCGGCCTCTTTGTGGAAGGAAAAGATCTGATTATCGCGTCCGTCCTTCTCAGAGGGCTTGTCGGTCTTTTCCTTCTTCACAGTCGGGCCGTTCTCATTAGGCTGCTCGGCCAAGGCATCCGAGACGAGCTTCAGAGCGCGCTCGGTGTGGGAGACAATGCGCTGGATGGTCTGGAGCTCCTCTTCCTTGGGATAGATCTCGGCATGCCGGGCTATGGCATGGCGGTCGTCGGTGCTCTCCGGCCGGCGCACATTGCCGCCGGGCATCATGCCAAAATGAGGCGGCGGGCCATTGCCCAGCCGGCCAAACCTTTGGGCTCCTAGGGAAACAAGCAAATTAATTTGATTTAAGAAATTTCTAAGGTGAGGCAAACTCACCTCCAAAGCTGCGGGACATCCAGTTGTTGTAGTCGTACTCCTCGTTGTATTGACGATTGCGCTGCTCGTCCCAGTAGCCGCCACCGCCGCCGCCCTCGTGATCCTCGCCGCGGTGCGAGGCCATCAGGGCCCGCTGGGCGCGCGCCTCGGCCAGGCGCCGCTGGCGGGGCGTGGGCTTGAAATCGACCACCAAATCGGGCTGGACCTTGCGCTTGTACTGCAGGCGATGGCGCCGGCCCTTCATGTGCATTTCTTTGGCATTGGGATCGTTGAATTTGCAATCGCAAAGCTTGCAATTGAAACTGAGAATCTTGCCCTCCTCGTCCTTCACCTCCTCGATATACTCGCCGCCCACGGGCTTTATATTGTCCGTGTTCTCGCCCATCGAATCATCCAGATTGTCATCATTATTGTCGGAGCCAGCTCCGCCGGCGGCCGCAGAGCCTTCGCCCTCAGCCGCTGATCCCTCAGCCTTGACAGCCCCGGCGGCCGCCGCTGCACCGCCGCCAGCTGCCGGCACGAAATTGATCTTGCCCAGCTTCTTCGGCTCCTCCGACGGGATGGGCTTGCCCAGCTTCTGATGCAACTTCACCACCTTCTGATGCTTGGCTCCACGCACATGAGCGGCATACGCGTCCGTGCCCGTGCACGTCACATCGCACAGCTCGCAATGATAGTTGTTGCCCCGATTCTGGGTGGTCGTCGTGGCGCTGGCCTGCATTTTCAGGGAGGCCTCGCGCTTCTTGTGCTTCTGGCCCTCGAGATGCTCGCGGTAGGTCTGTGGCCCGGCGCACGAGATCTTGCACACCTCGCAGTAGTGCAGCTGCTGGGGACGCGGCGGTGCCTTCGGTCTTAGATTCCTAACGGCTGCTGGCCCCCCCGGCATGTTGGGGGCCATCTTACGCTGATACCAGCTGGAGGAGCCAGCGCCATTCGGCCGCATGCCGCCACCTTGGGCCCCAGGATGCTGCTGCTGGGCCACATACATGCTGGCCGCGCTATAGAGAGCCGTGTCGTAGCTGCTGTAGTTGCTGTTGGCCGTGGAAGGAGTTGCGGAGGGCGGCAAGTTGGCTGGCTTGGGGGCGCCGTTGGTCTTGTCCATTTTGCCGGGACCTTTTTGGGACTGGCCGGGGTTTTTCACGGGCGGCGCCGAGTAGTGCGTCTTGCTAACCGCAGCTGCTGAGGCCGAATTGTAGCTGGCCGGTGTCTGCTGGTAAAAGGTCTTGGTGGCGTCGTACGATTGCATGGCATTGCGGTAGTCACCATAGCCACCATAGCCGCCTGCCCCAGAATTGCCACCGGTCGCTGCGTATCCGCCTTGGCCAGCAGCTACGGCAGCGCTTTGGTAGGCAGCCGCATTTGCGTAGGTGGCGTTGGTTACCGCCGGATAGGATACCTGGCCGGAGTTGTATTGGGTGCCGCCGTAGTTGAATCCGGCGTAGTTGTTGTTAGCCATTACCTCGGGGGGATTCGCTGGCAGGCACAAATAAATCGCATACATGTGTAAAAAAGGGTTGGGGATGGGATTTTGTGTGTGCTACTTACATGAGTAATTTGCTTGTCTATCCAATAATATTGGAATTGGCGGCGATTTATTTATGCTTTCCAAGTAATAGCCTGTTTATTGCTACAAGAAAAAAGTAGTTTTAGTCACGTCATGTTAGCGGGGCAGACGTAGAAATCCCAAGAAAAAAATGCCTGCGAGCGCCCCCACCATTTTTTTCTCTATCGATTTTTTGCGATTGCTTCGAAAAATCACTTTGTTTCACGTTTCACACACGATGGTTGGGCTTATTTAATGGCCAAAAGGCACCACCACAGGCCTTAAACAATTTCACTGCCGTGGTTATTAATTTTGCCAGCGATTTACAAGATTTTAACTTACAACAATTTTCTACCCACAGCCGGAGAACTCAGTTATCGATGGTGCAAAAAAAAAAAAAAAATACATCGAGTAAGCAAAATCATCGGTTACTCGATAGGCTGCCATCGATATTCACGGGTCCGCTATTCGCGCCGAAACCAAAACGAAGCGAAGATGTTGTTGTGAAATTAAGTTTAATTTTTTGTTTTATTCGAATTTTGTGTGTGTCTCTGGCGATGGATGAGAAACGCTACTTGAAGCGCAAGGAGAAGGCTCGCTCCGATGGCAATCGCGACCAGCTGGCCGTCAGCTGCAAGGAGCTGGCGGATTTTTACAACCAGGTCGGCAACTACAACGACGCGGCAGCGGAGTACAAACAGGCGGCTTCGATATACACGAACATGGGCAAGGAGCTGGAGACGGCCAAGGCCAAGCGCATGATCGGCGAGATGTTCACGCTGCTCTGCAAATACGACGAGGCCAAGGACCACATCAAGGACTACCTCAGTGAGTCTTGGAGTTGAGAAACCTCCAGCACTTTGCTGATTTCAAATGCCTTTCCAGAGATCGTCATACGCTTGAAAAACAAAGTGGAACAGCAGCGGGCCTATGCCACTTTGGGCCGCGTGCATTTGCTCCATGGCCAGAGCCTGACGGAGACCACCGCGGCCGGGGCCATGGAGCAGCTCAAGCTGGCCGAGAAGAGCTTCCTGCGCAGCCTCCTACTCATCAAAGAGTTCGTCAAGCCCTTCCAAAAACCCGGCAGCTCCCAATTCATTGCGTGTTTTTTTCTTCCAGGTTGACGGGTCAGATAACCAAGCTGGAGCAGCTGGACATGCAGGCTCGCTGTTATTTGAACATTGGCGTGGTCAAGGAGCACATGGAGGAGTTCGAGTCTTCCATTGAGTACATCGAGAAGGCCATCAAGATCAGCCGGAGCAACGACTTGTTTGAATTGACCCACTTGTGTTATATTTCGATGAGTCTGCTGTTTAATTGCAAGAAAAACGATGCCACATCGGCACTGCGGTATTGCAATTTGGCGCTGGAGGTGGCCAAGCGTTTGCCCAACAAGGTGAAGAAGATCTGTGAGACCCTCATCACCAAGTCCGAGATCCTCATCAAAGTCGGGGACTTCGCCAGCGTCAAGCAAATCCTCACCAAGGCCTATAAGAAAAATACCCCCGACGAGAACGATCGCGCGGCCATCGAACGAAGCCTGCGGGTGGTAATCAAGATTTGCCAAACCCTTGACGATTTGGTGCTCACCGGCTCGGCGGAGTATGCCAAACTCAAAGATCTCTACGAGAAGCTGGGCGATGGCTGCTGTCACCTCCTCAACTACGAGAAGGCTTTGGTTTATTACCAGAAAATGCTGGAGAGCGCCCAGCTGGCCGGGGAGTCCGGCAAGAGCCTGGTGCCCATCTACGTGAGCCTCTACCAGACCTACAAGGACCACAGGCAGTTCGACAAGGCCTTGGAGTTCCTGTGGAAGGAGTACGAGGTCAACCAGGATGTGCCCAAGGAGGCCTTCAATACGCTTTGCGCCATAGCCGAGATTTGCGAGGAACAGGCCCAGCCCTTCTGGACGGTCCATGATGTCTACCAGAAAGCCATCAGGCAGGCTGCCAAGGCTGGGGAAGCATCGCTAAAGCTCGAGAAGATTGCTTTGGTAAGGCTAAGGAAGCTGGCCAAAAAGCACAGCATGGATTTGCTAATAGACGAGCAAGTCAAGGAGGCCAAGGCCAAGGGTATTGACCTGAGCAATGTGAGTGCCTCGGCAGCTGAGAGCGAAAGCGACGACGAGTCTGCCCCCCAGAACACCCCCGACTGGGGCGACGACATTTGCCTGGACAACCTCACGGACACCGATGCCAGCGACTTGGATGAGACCGAGAAGCCGCGCCCCCAGCGCCTCACCCGCGGCACCCGCTCCCTCACCATCAAGCGCAACAACAAAGGCGAAACCCAACTCCACCAGGCCTGCATAGCCGGCAACCTGGAGCTGGCCCGCCGCCTCATCGACCAGGGCCACACCGTCAATGTCAGGGACCATGCCGGCTGGCTGCCGCTCCACGAGGCCTGCAACCATGGCTACCGGGATATTGTGGAGCTGCTTTTGGACAAGGGAGCGGCCGTGGCTATCAACGACAAGGGAGGGACCAGCTGCGATGGCATCACTCCTTTGTATGATGCCTGCGCCAATGGCTTCTTGGAGGTGGCGGAGCTGCTGATCGAGCGCGGGGCGGATGCCACGGTGAGGACGGATTACGGGGAGACCTGCATAGCCGGGCTGGACAAATGGCGGCGCACGGCGGAGCTAGTGGAGGGCGAGCAGGCCCAGTATGCCCGGCTGAGGGAGTCCCTCGTGCGCAGGCTTTCCAAGATCGGCATCTGCAGCCAAAGGAATGCTGAGCCTTTGACCAATGCCCATGTGGAGCGGCAGGACGAGGCTGAGGACGAGGGCGATTCGGAGTTCGAGTTCCGCAGGTCGAAAAGGCTCAGCCCGCGGCAGTCCAGCGCCAGCAAGGAGTACCGCAATGTGATGGCCCAGCTGAAGCGTCCAAATCGGGCGGTCATCAGCTCGGACGAGGAGCTGCCCAGCAGCTCGGGCAGCGGCAAGCAAAAGCGCCAGGCTTTCCTGCAGGAGGACGAGGTGGATGCGGACCATTGGCTGGTGGATGACCTCGGCCCAGAGCGCAAGAAGAAGCGTTTGAATGGGGCAGCCCGCCAGGACAGTTGTCCTCTGGACGAGCTCAGCCGGCCCACGGAGGTGGATGCCTTTTCGATGCTCAGGGATCCTGGATCCTCCTCCAGGCCGAAGGCTTTGAAGCGCAAGTTGACGCTCTCCCGCTCCTCCAGCATGAACAGCAACCACAGCGGCAGCCTGGCCAAGCCCAGGTACCAGGCCTCCTTAATGGACAGCGGCTTCAGTCGCCTGCGCAGCGAGAGTCCTGCCGCCAGTGAGGAATCCCTGGACGGTTTGTCCGTGGTGAGCTCGGCTGGCGGTGGCTCCATCCAAGTATTGATTTCCCCAGGCAAATCCTCGCCCATCAAGCTGCAGGCTGCGCCAGTGCTGGCCACGGTGTCCTTCAAGATCAAAGTCCAGGAAGAGCTGCTGCTGGTGCCGGTGGAGCGCAAGAAGCTGCAGGACATCAACATGCGCTGGCTGGCCGAAGAGGCCGCCAGGCGTTACTACAAGTGAGTCGACCCAAAGATAAAGGTCCTGGCCCAAAACTGAAGCTCCTTTTTCCACAGGTTAAATGGGCAAATGCCGCTGCTGCGCTTGAAGACGGCCGATGGCTTTGCCTATGAGGAAAGCGATCCTGTCAGCGTGGCCTTGGAGCAGAACATTGTCCTGGCCACGATTTCGGAATGGAAAATCTCGCCACTCAGCCAGCGCTACGAGGAAATCTGCCAGGACCTCAAGAAAAGTAAGTGGATGTCTCAAATTCCTTCACTCCTCTTTAAATATATTTTCTGTCCCTTCCAGCTGTCGATGAAGGCATCAAATCCTCGCTGGAACGCGCCCAGACCACCCAATGTTTGGTCCTGAGGAACCTCTGGCTGATGCCGCCTGAGACCGAAGCCTTGTTCAAGGCCATCCTGCACCAGACGCAGCTTTTTGAGCTCGACCTCAGCCGCAATTTCATAGGCAACGAGGGCTGCTATCAGTTGTCCCGATCCCTGCCCACTTTGCAGCAGTTGAACGTCCTGCGCCTCCAGGGCAATGGCATCACCCACGAGGGACTCAATGCGCTTTTCGGCGGCGAGGACATCGACAAACTGGAGCGCTTGGAGGAGCTGAATCTCAGCAACAATCCTTTGGGCAACCAGAGCCTGCGCACTCTCCAAAAATTCTGCAAAAGCCCCGCCAGGCGATCCTTGCGCTCCCTGCTCCTGGCCCAATGCGACTTCACGGAGATCAGCGGCTTTGACCTTGGCTATGCCCAGCTCACCCGCCTGGATCTCAGCTTCAACCGGCTTACAAGCGATTGCGTCGCTTATTTGGCCTCCAAGCTGAACGCATCCTGCCTGCAGTACCTGAACCTCAACTACATCAACTGGTCCGCGGACCCGGAGATCCCTCAACGCATCGTGGAGCTCTTTGAAGTCGGTGTCTTTGAGAGAATCATCCACGTGGAACTGGGCGGCGGCCAGTTGACCGACGAGCTGTTCCACAGGATTGTCGAGAGCCTGGCCAAGTCCAAGACCTGCCAGCGCCTCAACATCAGTGATAACCCGCAAGTGGGTGGGGCTGCCTTGGGGCATTTGCTCCAGGAGCTGCCGCAGGTGCGCGCTTTGAGCGCCAGCAACTGCAAGGATTTGCTGGACTTGGAGCAGCTGCAGGAGCACCGCCAGCAGTTGCCCAAGTTCATGGAGTTTTCCAGCGATGGAGGCTTGATGGTGGAGGTCCTGCGCGCTCTCTGGGAGGCGCATTGGGGCGAGAAGGCCAAGTGCCTGGTGGCCGAAAGGAGTCTCACCTTCTACACGGATGAGAGCGACCTCCAGTGGCCTTGCTGACGAATAAACCACAACAGGGATCTTAAATCATCTAAAGGACTTTAAAATACCTCAGAGGATTCGCGGAGGAGCTGATAGTATAGCTGATATTATGGGAAAGGCGGCGGAACTACAATCCTAGGGATTCTAAATCATTCAGTGGATCTTAAGTTGCCTCAGAGGATTTTTGGAGTAGCTGATAATCTAGGAGTTTGGATATATTCAAGTGGATTGGGAGAGACGTCGAGGGATCCTCAAGCAGTAGAAGGACCAAAACGTAAGCTCAAGTTTGATTATTTGCTAGGCTATTTAGGCTCTTTAGGGGGTTCTCTGATAGACCCAAGATTTGATCCCAATCTTCGGTTTTTGGCCGAATGCAAGATTTGGTAGGCCCGATAGATTTTCCTCAAGTCCTGTAGTCGAAAACATATTCTGACCCGGAAGATGATACTCCCATCTCAAAACCACAGAGAATCCTTGGGTATCCATTCTAAGAAAAAATTGGTTAGGCGGTTGAGGTAAAGTTGCCATTGACATTCAGAAATTACCTATCATTATCTCTTTTATAGACCCCAATCTCAAACAGATATATTAGTTCACAATATCTTTGGCTTTCCCTAGTTGTTATAGAAATCCAAAAAAGACTTTGAACTTAGGAGGTCAGAGGGCAATACTGTGTATTTCTCAAGACCCTAGTATGAAATAGAACCCAATATCGAAGAGATATATCATAACAATCTTTGGATTTTGTCCGTATTAAAAATGTTGTGGGAGGGAGTCAGCCTTAAGTTTGACTCTAAACATCCTAAAAGAGCTTTTCACCAGCTCTTTGATCTTGTCAAAGAACAATACGGAGTAATCTGTCAGATTCCGGAATAGATCGCAATATCAAATGGATATATCACTTCGATCCAAGACTTTTTATAGAACTTTCTACCTATTCTTTTAGAAAGTCGATATCCGAAATCTAAAGGGTCAGAAATCCCTGGCATATTTGAGATCTTGATGGGAACACCTATTAAGGTATATTTTAGAAGTCCCTAGACTTCTCAAAGTGTTTACTCTTTTAAGCTCTCTCAAAAGATCCTCTCCCTATATCATTATAATCTGAGTTCATTTAACTTGGACCTCTGAGAACAGATAGCGTACATATATTTATATATATATCTTGCATTATAGAACTCTCTCCCCCTGCCCCTACCAGCTACCTTGACTTTACACTCAAAGACTCTGACCAAAGGTTCGTAACGGTGAAAGTAATTCCCTCTCGATCATTTTCTCCTCTCGCCCAGACAGAATAGGACTGGCGAATCTTATCTTCTGGCTCGATAAGGTTCGTTTTTTAGACTGACCCGGTTTCTTATCTGGACAGAATTTTAGACTCGTTACTTATAGTTGTACTTTATTTCGGGATTCTGATTAGGATAGGACGGGGGGTGGGGAGGACTTTACGCACTGCCCTTGGCAGCCTCGAACATGTTCCTCGAGATGATCAATCGCTGGATTTGAGAGGTGCCCTCGTAGATCTGGTAGATCTTGGCGTCCCGCATGAGCTTCTCCACAGGATACTCGCTGTTGAAGCCGTTGCCGCCAAAGATCTGGACGGCATCGGAGGCAATCTTATTGGCCATATCCGCCGCATGGCACTTGGCAATGGAGGCGTAGTAGCTGTTCCGGCGGCCCTGGTCGATCTCCCAGGCGGACAGCCGCCAGGCCAGGCGCGAGGTCTCCACGCCAATGGCCATGTCGGCCAGCATGAACTGGACGGCCTGGTGGTAGGCAATGGGCACGCCGAAGGTCTTGCGCTCCAGGGCGTACTTGAGGGCCTCGTCCATGCAGCGCTGCATGAGGCCGACGGCGCCGGCGGCCACTGGCGGGCGGGTCTTGTCGAAGGTGCCCATGGCGATTTTGAAGCCGGCGCCTTCGCCGACCAGGACGTTCTCCTTGGGGACGCGGACATCCTCGAAGGTGATGCCGCGGGTGTCGGAGGCGCGCTGGCCCATGTTCATTTCCTTGCGGCCGGGGGTGAGGCCGGGAGTGTCGCGCTCGACGATGAAGCCGGTGAAGGCCTTGGCGGGGGGGCATTTGGGATCGGGATTGGTGCGGGCCAGGACGAAGTACCAGTTGGCCACGCCGCCGTTGGTGATCCACATCTTCTGGCCGTTGAGGATGTACTCGTCGCCCTTTTTCTCGGCCTTGGTCTTGATGCCGGCCACGTCGGAGCCGGCCACGGGCTCGGTGACGCAGTAGGCGGCCACCAGTGGCTCTTCCAGCAGGCGGCCCAGGTACTTTTTCTTCTGCTCCTTGTTGCCCGACAGGATCACGGGAGTTTGCTGCGGGAAAAGTATCAAATGACAGGGATTTCTGGACGGGATGAGGCAGATTTACTTACGCCCAGACCAGTGGCCTCCATGGCTGTGGCTATGCCGGTGCAGCCGTAGGCCAGCTCCTCGGCCGCCAGGCAGGTGGTGAAGACGTCCAGCTCGAGGCCGCCAATGTCGGCCGGGATGTGGTTGTTCATCAGGCCGAGGCCCCAGGCCTTCTTGATGATCTCCCAGGGATACTCGCCGGATTTGTCGTATTTGGCGGCCACGGGGATGATTTCCTCGCGTGTGAATTTGCGAGCCAACTCCTGGAGTTGAACCTGATCCTCCGTCAGGCCAAAGGAAGGACCCGTGGCGGACACATGCGAGACGCCGGGATAAGAGCGGCTGCCCAGCTGGCGCAGGGCCGGTCGAGCAATCTAAAAGCGCAAAGGGTGGAAATTATATTCCTGATCTTTTGAGATCCGCCAGGGGACAAGGTTCACATCGGCAGATAAGACGAGCGATCGGCGGACGGCCATGATCTTCTGACGTCACAGCGCCGCCATAACTTTTGTTGACCTAAATTTGTGGGGTTTTTGTTTTTGGTTGGGGGGCGTGGCTTGATCTTTACCTTATTTAGAAATGCCATATTGCTGAGGTACTGATAAAAATACTTTCTATTATTTAGCAAAATAATTAATATTTAAATTTATTTTTCTAGCTGGTCGGACTGCTCGCTTGTCGGCGTCGCGGAGTGAATTAAAATTTAAAACTCAACCAATTCGGTCCAACTGGCAGTCGCAGCGATTTGGACTCTGGACTTTGCCAGTCACAACGAGAGAAGAAGAGAGAGAGCGAGAGAGCGGCCATATGAAACGGTAAGTGAGCAGCTTTGTTGTTGTTGTTGGAATGCCATGCAAACTTTGAGTGCAATGCACTGTGGAATTTGAGAACAGATAAGCGCCGTTAATGGTGAAGGGGACGCGTCTTTTCTCTCTCTCTCTTTCTTTTATTGTGTTGTTTTGCTTGTTATATTCCGCCGCCAGTTTGAGTGCAGCTGGCGAAGCTTTTAAGACACTGAGAAAAAACAGGGCAACTTTGTCGAACAAGAAACCAGCAAAATATTATTTTTTTAAATCATTTAATATGCTTAAATAAGCTTCCCTTATGCGCAACGTATCATAGCAGCTTACGTGGCCTTTAACGTAAAGCTTGCGCTTACGTTGCCAATTTAAACGAAAACCCGTTGAAACGTAAAAATAATGAACTGCCCGTGCTAAGCCAACCAACGTAAGGGCTCTTCAAATTTAGTCATTAAATTGCAAATTCACAAACAAGTGACTTTGTAGACTCCAAAGTCGAAGGCTAAATACTCTTCTTCTTAGTTCCTGCTGAGTTTCTAAGCTCTGTAAAAATAGCCAGGTCAGGTGGACCCTCCGCACAATCGGCTTTATTATTAGCGTATTTGGAGGAGTCTATTTTCGAGTGGGCCCCCCGCCCCATTGACACAGATTTTACGGGAGAATAAAAAAAGTCACGGCTGTTGGGAGCCATTAAATCACTGCGGTTAGCAGATGACATGGCAACCCACCACACCCCCCACTCCAATCACAAACTCACCCCACTGGGGCGGGCATGCTGTGTCGGTCCTGGGCAAAGCTTCGGGCCGCCAAACTCCCCACACCCCCGACCGCCGTAAGCTGCGCTCACTCGCGCCCGACGTCGTCGCCTCGTTCGGCGAGGTGAAAATCCCGAAGCATCTAAACAGCTCAAAACTGGGATAGACCAGCCCCCACACCGCTGCCGCTGCCGCTGCTCGGCCGCAGTCCCTCTGGTCGTCGTCTTCTTCGGTTCTTTGTCATTTAAGCGCGTTCCGTTAGCTGGGCGCTGTGTGCGTTCGCCCAGTCATTTGACATTGCTCCTTCGGTAAGGTTGTCCGCGTTGTTCGCTCGCTTCCCGCAATTCTCCCCAGCTGTTGTTGCTTTTGCCATTCGCCCCGCGCCCCTCGCGACTTCAAACCGCCATCTTTTTAGTTGGTATACGCGAAAAAATGCAGAAATTCTAAATAATAAAACACAACCAGTGCAGTGATTAATTGACAAACTAACGGTGACTCTGAGCAGTGCCGATGGCTCAATTCGTGACACACATCCAGCCCACCCTGCTGGAGGCCTCGCAAGGCCATGTCCCCCACCACCATGGGCATGTCCAGCACTCCTCCCACTTGCCCCACAGTGGCCACAACATGCCCTCGCCCCCCACCCACAACCATGGGCATCCCCACTCCCATCCCCACAAGCAGCACGCCAAACAGCATCACGGCAATCATGGCAACCACCACGCCAGCCACCCGCCCCCCGCTGCCGCCGCCGGTCATTCGCATTCGCAGGTGTCATCGCCCACGGATCACCAGCAGCTGCAGCAGCATCCAGGACACTATGAGTACTTTCAGCATCAGCACGACCAGCATTTCCATCACGACGGCACCCCCATCCCCCACCATGGCCCGCACGCCAGTCACGCCAACAATAAAACGCATCACGACAAGCACGAACATTGCCCCAGCGGGCATCAGAGCTCGGTAAGTGCGAGGGGAGGGGGGGTGCGTTCTTTTTCCTAATTGGTGGGTGGTTGGGTCCTGCTTACATCATGGGGCTGGCCAGGCCGAATGACGCAAGCCCCTTCAACTGCCTTATGAGTCATTCAGAGCCTCTTAACAATGATAGGGATCCCGTTATCATTTTGCGAGGCGTGAGTGCAAAAAGCTTCAAAAAAATCCTAAAAAAAGCTTTTGATTCAAAAATAGAAAAAACATTGGCAATTTTCTCGCAGCGGGAAATCTGCTCGCCCGAAATCAAAATCAGAAAACGACTCGATCCCCTCGGTGGCTGGTGTGCGCGTCGGAAAATTTACAGACAGGCCTCTCCCAACCGTCTGGGGGCCTCAGTCTAGCTATTTGTGTATATAGCCAGCCGATTTTGGCAACAAGTGAATCAAAATGGAAACACTCAAGAAGCGTTTTCCATCGCTGCAGAGTTTGGGCGTAAGTCTCAATCCCCCGAATAAAAAATCACGCGAATTTTCTTTATGTAATTTTCCATCATCCCACGGCTAATTAAGATCTTCCAAAGTTCGCGATTATCTGGCCCTAAAAATAACCCCCCGCCGCCGCGTTCAATGACATATGAAATTCTTATGAAGAACAAGTTTATTTTTAAGGCCGCCGGCCAGCCAGACGGCCCATTGTTTTCCCCACCCACCCGGGTGTAGGCTCGGAAAGCCCAACCCTTCCAGGTCCTTCGAGCCACGTCCCCCTCCCAGCCCAATTTGTGTGAAAGCTTTTTCTGGCGTGTTGGATTTATGTGCGTTTTTTAAGGTCGTAAAAAAATACACGCTCCTCGGGCACTTGGGCACTATGGATGTTGTAATACTGCCCATAATTTTTATACCCAAGTGTCATGCAAGGCATCCATTTGGTCAACACCGCAAAGCTCTCAATTTGCTGGGGACTTCGAATCGAACTCGATACCTTTTAAATAGGGTAATCGTAATCCCCCCCAACAACCCGTAAATGTTTGGTAAACCAATCAACCCGGCGGTCTGTTGACAGTTGACAGTCACCCCCGAAAATAAACGCACGCGGCAGTTCCGCTTTCGCCTAATTAAAATTCTAAATGCGCGGGGGCGTTGCATGCACCTTACGGATGCAGTTGTGTCCTCGTCCTGTCGCTTGTCACGTGATCCCATGAATTGGAAACCATTAACAATTTGACCCCCCGGCTGCAATTTCATGCAACGGGTGCGCTACTGCAGGGGGTGAATTTCTCATCATCCCTCGAAAGTTTACGATCC
>JBAMCP010001159.1:14770-26993 GCA_037075105.1 Lissocephala sabroskyi | reverse complement strand
TGGTGGGGATGATGTTGACAGATGGGGGCGTGGCCGTGTCGACCTGTCATGTCGGCCATGTGAGAATTTAAGCATGAAAATTGCAATTGTGAATGCGAAAGATCTGCCCTTTTTTGCGAGGGGGATGTGACGGCAGGCGATGGGAACAGACAGAGAATTTCAAAAACCGGCAGCTGATGGGTCTGCCAGCCGGCTAACGGTATCAAATGCCTCTCACCTGGTGGCCGGGGAAGGTGGCAGAGGCGGTGACGGTGGAGCCTCGTTGGCGCCATTGCTGCCAGCAGCTGGCGGCTCCGCTTGGTCTTCGGCTGCATAATCAGCCACGATTTGCGGTTGATGGGAATTTTTATGGCCCTGTTGTTGTTGTTGCTGCTGCTGCTGCTGTTGCTGCTTCGGTTCATAGCCAATTTCAGCGACTGTCGCCGCCTCGGCGTTGCCATTGTTGTTGTTGTAATTGATGGGATTGTGGGTCTCAGTGCTCAGCGGCGTATAAATAATCGGAATAAACTGTCCCGGCAGGGTATTCTGTGCTGTAAACGGTGTTAAATTGATTTTTGATTGTTTGGCGCGTTGCCGATGCTGCTGGCTCCCCGTTGCTGGTGGCAACGGCGGCAGCAACTTGTATTGCTGCTGCTGTTGTTGCTGCTGCTGTTGTTGCTGCTGCTGCTGCTGCAGCGGTGGAAAGTGCTGCACCGTCTTGTGCTGTAATTTATAAATTTTTCACGATTATTTTGCGTTTATTGATGGGCTCCTCGTTTATTAAAAGATCCTTCGGTTGTCCCTCCCCCGCTAACTTGCCTTGTGCAATGGCTTGTAGGCTATAAAAGCGGCGCCGGCATCAGGACCCACCGGCTCCTTGGGGCCAATGGCCAGGTTGTGATAGACTTCGCCTGCTCCCGACTGATAGTGATGGTGGTGATGATGATGGCCCGCCGGCTGCTGCAGCTGCTGGCGATGCTGCTGGGCATAAGCCTTGGGCATGTAGGCCACCGGCACGGGTATGCGCCCGGAGGCAGTGGGCGGCTGGAGTTGGCCAGCTGAGCCGGCGGCTGCCGCCTGCTTGGCGTACTGCTGGTTGATGGGCAGCTCGGGGGCGGGCAGGTAGAAGGCCATGTAGGGGATGAGGCGGCGGTTGCGCTCCGAGGCGCTGAGCTCTGAATCGGCCACAAGATCGGTGTGGTTTTGGGGCGATGTGGGGCTGGAGGAATCGATGATTGCGAGGAAAACTGAAAGAGAGAGAATGGAAATTTAAGGAGGCATAGAGTGAAGGGGTGAGGGGAAATGGATATAGAAAACATAATGATCTCAGTAGTCGTGTCAGTTTAATGTCGTCTAAATTTATTGTTTTTATAGAGTTCAACACACATTTCATTATTTGTTATTTGTCTTTTCCTCTTTCATATTGTTTGTAATTTTGTCAAAATTTCTGGATTGGAATAGGAAATTTCGTCAATCTTAGCAATATAGTACCATTAAATTCAAGTTTGTGAAGTCAACCAACGCAACGGTAATTATCCTTGATAAAGAATTGACCACCCGCCTTCCTCCCCCTTTTATTCAGTCCATTCTTTTAATCCTTGGAAAAAAAAAGTTTACTAACTTTTTCTTCTGTGTTACTTTCTTCGTGTGGGCAGTTGGTCAAAATTCACACATCCATCTGTATATAGGATAATCCCTGGCTATCCTGCAACACTGAATTATGTCAAAATTTTCGAATAACAATGCTGGTAACCGGCAATTGAGTACACGCAGCTCTGATATCGATGCCCTGGCCCAGCGCGGCTACAATATCGGCCACAAGATCGGTGAGGGCTCCTATGCCACCGTCATAACCGCCGGCTATGCCGACGATGCCGGCCATGGCGTGCATTTGGCCTGCAAGATCATTGACAAGGCCAAGGCCCCGACCGATTTTGTGAACAAGTTTTTCCCACGCGAACTGGAAATCCTGACCAAAATCGATCATCCGAACATTATCCAAATCCACAGTATCCTCCAGCGCGGTCCGAAGATCTTCATCTTCATGCGCTATGCCGAGAACGGGGACTTGTTGTCGCACATCAAGAAATCGGGGCCCATCGACGAGAAACAGTCGAAGGCCTGGTTCCTCCAAATGGCCAAGGCCCTCAAGTATCTCCATTCCCATGACATAGCCCATCGCGATCTCAAGTGCGAGAATATCTTGCTGTCCAAGCGTCTCAATATCAAGTTGGCCGACTTTGGCTTTGCTCGCTACTGTTGCGATGACACTGGACGGGAAATGAAGTCAGAGACTTACTGCGGTTCGGCGGCCTATGCGGCCCCGGAGGTGGTCTGCGGACGGCCCTATGATCCCAAGCTGGCCGATGCCTGGTCCCTGGGCGTTATTCTGTTCATCATGATGAATGCCAAAATGCCGTTTGACGACAGCAACTTGACCAAGTTGCTGGAGGATCAGCGCAACAAGAAGTTCGCTTTCCGCCGCAAGCTCCAGGATTCCATAACCCCACAGGCCAAGGCCACGGTGTCGGTTCTGCTCGAACCTGAGCCCCATGCCCGTTGGAACTTGCGCGAGATCCTCAACTGCACTTGGCTGCGTTCCGCTGAGAGCGAGTCCCAGTTGCAGCCTTCAACTACATAAAGAAACCCGTTCTCGTCAAATTCTAACTCGAATGTACTTAAGTTCCCGGCCTTTAGAATCCTCACCCCACCATTCCAATCCTCAACCCAAACCGCACTCGATTGTTTGGAGCAAGCTGAACTAAATCAAGAACCTTATCGCAAGCACAATTGCATATCTCGAGAATGGATCATTTCGGAGAGAGGCGGCGTGCGCGTTGATTTCACAGATAGGTGTAAATTGTTGTAGCTCGAGCAAATCTATGGTAATCCCCTAAACAGATTAGTTGACATTATTACAGCCCCGCCAGCCGACCCGCAAGCAGTCGGCGTACTATATGTTTTTCTCTAAGCATTTCCAAGTTTTTCAAGCAAGTAGCCAGGGTAAAAAATCAATCACGTATACGCACAGTACACATTCTCCGAACACGCACATGCAAAGCACCATACAAATATTTCCTATGCCATAAATGCAAGAACAAGAATAGTGTAAACATTCCCACAATCTCAATGGTCTTCGAATTGTGAGGGACATTCGGATATCTGAATAGCTATGCCTATATCTCTGGATATATGTAAATGGTTAAATATTTCCTTTGTCGAACACACACGCAACATCTAGAACAAAAAAAATATATAAAAGATTTGGGTCTGTTTTTGGATAAGAGGAATAAAGACAAAAATTTTGTATGTGTTTGTCCCACTAACAAAAAAAACCACACGCATCTTCATTTTAATGGGCCAAAGTTTTCAACCAATTAAGCGGGGGCGGCGGTGGGTCGTAATCGTAAAGGCCAAAAGTATTAGAAATTTGCATTAGTTTGGCCGGCTCGCAAAATACGAGCCAATTGGGACGGCCAGCGGCTGTTGCCTGTCGTTGTGCAGTTGGTTCGTTAGTTTTGTTTAGTTTGTCGTCTTTATGGGCAAAGTGTTTTTATTTTACGAGCGGACGAGCAAAGTCGCCAGACTGCCGTCGTCATGTGATGCCGGCCACCTGTGCGTATGCGTAATGCAATTTTGCATTAATTAATTTAAAGCTGCAGGCCAACGGCAGCAGCAACGCCAGACAAAAGTCTCCTTCGGGCCATCAAAATGGCTCATCTGTTCCTCTCGCAGGTGGCCTCCCCCGGTGTGTGTGGTTTATCTGTCCCTCGGCTGGGGCAACTTCCGTTGGGTTCCGCTTTTTTGTTTTTGCAATTGTCACAATTTTGGTTTGGCTTTGGCCATTTTGTGAAATTATTTATGTTTATGCAATTGTTGGTCTTGGCTGAAAATCACCGGTGATGCGGAGATGATGATGCTTCGATTTTCAATTCAATTTGCTTTGCTTTGATTCCGACTTGATTGCCAAATGGCCATGGCAAAATCAGTTGAGCAGCAGCGGCAGCGCGGCAACCTGCACTGCCACAAATTGAAATTGCCAATCATGACAACCAGGCAATTAAAATGCAGCACAAAAAGACGGAGACGAAGCGGCGACTTGCCAGTCTGCCGGGTCTTGAAGTGAGAAAAATCAACAGTCGCAGGCGAGTTTTTATTTTGATGATTACACTTGGCGGCATAATTACCAGGTAGCTACCCACATTCAGTTCCCAGGGCCACGCCCACAGGGCAGGCGGTGGTGGGTCGCCGGCTTGTCAATAAATTTAAATTGAAAAAAAAACGCGCGCGATTGAAGGAAAAACCGCGCGCGGTTTTCAAGCGATTATGCAAATTTCCTAGTCGCCGGCGGTTGGCCCGGTTCAGTCGGTCCATCAATCCGTCCGGTCGTTTGAGGAAGTTGACGAGGCGCGATGGACTTATCATGACCAACGGTGGATGATGACTTGCCGCCGCGCCGTGTATTTTTTTCCTGGTCATTTCAATTACACATGTCGAGTGGCATTAAAATAAATTCGGAAAATGCAATTAGGCATTAAAACACACACAACCGCCACCCCAAACGCTGAGTGGCTGTGACGGTGCCAAGTTGTTTGGGTGCAAAACCGCAGGCAAAAATGCAATGACCCCCGCCAGAAATGAAGCGATTTTAGTCGCCCGATTGCGCTGCTCTGTCCTTGTTGGGTTTCATTTGCGCATTTTTCGCTGTTATTGTGCGAGTGTTGGGAATTTTTGGTTTATGGCTAAAAACACATTAAGCGAACCGCACGAAAACATTTTAGCCAACCCCACCGGCCGGACATCGCGGACGATGATGCGTCTGTCCACGCGGTTTTTGCCGCGCGTTGCCATTGTTAATGTCGCGCGGAATGGTAACCCGGCCGTGGCAGAGGGCGGCTCTGGTTTGGCATATTTGCCAAACACTTTTGCGCACATTTTGCATAAAATTTGCAAATGATTTGCCGTCCCCCCGCCCTCGCTCGTTTTGCTCTTCTTATTTTTGTGCGATTTTGATTTGATTTTGTGGATGAGCCGATGCCGCCGCCGTCCAAACGATGACGACTGCCGTCAGGTGTTGTTTTTGATTCGGTTAATAGACTTTACCCCGCGGATATAACCCCATTCCCATCTCGGTGTCCATCGTCCAGTGGAGTTGATTCAGTTGCCCGGCTCGCCGGCGGGGGAGCGCAGCGCATTTCATGTTTTTTTGCATTTTTAGGCGAATAATTTGATTAGATTTTGATACGTCCGTGCGAATTGTTTTGGTTGATCCGATCCGCCGTTCATTGATTATGCGGCGCGCGGGGCGGGGTAAAGAAGACAATTTTCAAATTTGATTTGATTTTCGTGCGAAATGTTTGATGGCATCCGCCGCCCAATTAAATGCAAATTCATTGCGTAAATATTTACTTGAGCGTAAATGAATTTTAATTTTGTCATCCGCTTGGTATTTGCCAAATGAGAACTCCCTATCCCAAGGAATGCGGACAGCCTGCCCAATTTGTTAGTGGGTGTGTTTGGGGCGCCCGCCAAAAAAAAACCCCAACCGCTTTTGGCAACCATGCAATCCCAACCGCCCCCGCCTAAAGGCTAAGAAGTCAAACTCAAATTGCAGGCTGTCTTGGTGGTCGCCGTCGTCGTGGCTCGCGATTGCTTGGCGCGCATGCCCAACTCCCATAAATTAGCCAAGCTAACCGAAAATTGTGTACGGGCGGCGATAGCCAGAAACGCCAACTTGGCAAACAGAAATCGCCTACCAAATAAAGAAAAAATATTATTAGCCCGCCTAAAGTGCGAATAAACTGCTACTTTGGCCAATGGAGATTTGCATGGCGGGGTCAGGCGGTCGGCCCGCCGTGTTGATTGGATGGGGGAGAGGCAGAGACTACAAATTGCGGGTTGCTAGCACCCAAATTATGATGGAGATTTTCGCTAAGCGCCACTTTCGGGTAGTTAGCCATTTAAGGCGGAAACCTCCAAAGCACACGGCAAAGAAAGCGAAAGGAGAAAGGGCCGAAGCCCCCAAGGGGTTGTCTCAAAAAAGCCACAACTAAAGGGAACCAAAGGGAGCCTTTGGAAGTGAGCTAATTCTCAAGGAATTCTTAAGAATCTTAGATTTCGGAAAAGAAAAAAAGAATGCAAGAATATATTAAAACCCTAGGGAGACAGGGGACCAACTAAATTGGCTTGGGAACGGAAAACTTTACACAGAAAAATTAGAAAGGGAAACTTAGAAAGTTCTTAAGTTCTTAAGAGTATTTTGAGGTGAAGGCTTAAGGTTTTTTAGGTCTTTTTAGTTTCAATTTTAAAATATAATACAATATATTAAATAATAAGCTATGCTTTCTGGGAAGTTCGACCGAATTGCAGACGTTGTAGAAATAAAATTTAAAATCGGTTCATTAGTTCAGGAGTCCATGAACCTTAAACAATGTGACACATACTTTTTATAGAAGTAGATAGATATTTTGGGGATTCCTTTATTAAAGTTTAAATATACGAAAGACTGTTCAGGATCTTCGGGTTTGTCGGGCTGGAAAGACTGAGAAGAACATCTTTTAAACGTTTCTCGGGAATAAATCTGGAGCCCTATTTTCTTTATATCACAAAAAAGAGAATAGATTTGATCTCCCAAATGAAAATCGGAGAATGTCTCTCACATAATGAATGGCGAACATTGAGAATTCTCTGCGTTGTCTTTGTCCCACTGTTCGAAGCAGTTTTTGGGAAGGGGAGCCCATTGGTCGTGATCTGAATTCGCAGGTGCATTAGATCATCCATCAGTGGATTATTGCGGGTTATTATGAGCGGCTGATCGGCGGCGGGCCACTCACCGTCATCTCGAAAAGCGAAGCATTTAAAAAGAGTAAAGGAAAATGCATGGCTCTTTTCACGTTTTCCGTTTTTTTCCGAGTCAACCAAAAAAAGTGAATGGCGCGTTTTCCTCCCGGCAGTAGTCGATGTCGCAATATTTGGCAAACTCCACGGGCCATTATAACTTTTCGGTGGACGGAAGGTGACGTTTTGTCAGTCGACACAACCGACCGACCACTCAACCGTCCGCCCACTCCAATGGAGGCGGAGGTTGCGCCAATTGCCCCCCAGGCTCGGCCTGCTGCTGGATCAATCAGACGGCTTTGTATGCAAATTGCAGCGTTACACTTTCTGGCCAGCAACGGGAAGAGGCAGCGATCCATTTCCTTCCGCTGCAGTTCATCTCATTTCACGGCCAAGTTAACTGGCAGCTTCCTAGTGTCGGAGATTTGTCTGCCGTGACCTCCGGCGGTCCAAGGAGAATTTCAGTTAGCCAACGAATTGCAAATTTCTATCGATGGAGTCATTTGAAATTACGCAAATTAAATATAATTTGTTTTGTGGACGGAAAAAGTAAAAGCCAGCGAAGCCGCTTCGATTTCTATCAGTTAAAGCGCAACGATGCCGAGGCGAGCCAAATTTGAATGTAATTCCAGCAAATCGAAATCAAAATCACAATTCCATGCCCCCTCCGCCTTCCCCTGGGCAAATGGGAAATGCGGCCGGGGCACAACTTCATTTATTTTTCATTTGAACCGAACATTCAATCGGCCAGTCCAACGACCAACCGATCGATTGTCTTGGCCACAAGGTCGCCCGGTCGCTGCTAAAAGTGTAACAACCGCCTTCGATCTCAGACGACGGCGGCAGCTGCCGTTTCTCAGATCCGCCATGGAAAATTCTCTGGGGGTTGGGGCCGGGCTTATGAGCAGAGTCGTCAGGCAAAAAGTTGGCCAAAATGATTTGTGGGGCAAGAACATGACGGAAACTCCGGTGGGTCATTTGCTGAGGACAAATCGGCCACCGCCAACGACGCCGCTTGTTTGCCATCCAAATGGCAATTAATTTGGATTTCGATTTCCATTTGTTATATGTTCATTTGACAGTGCAACAAACCCCCCACCCCCCGGACATGGCCGTCGGTGTTCTCTATGAGGTTTCAATTTCGGTAACACAATCGAGGGGAAGTTGCCCAGGTCACTGCCCATTTGAGCTCTTGTCAGGGGGCATGGGAAAACTTCTCTAGCTCCATTTAAAGTGAAAGTAAAGTTCGAGAGACTTTAAAATTATGGAGATATGAGAATCTTAAAAGGTTTGAAAAGCCAAGAGAACTGGAGAGTCGACGAGTCCTTTTATAATCTCTCCGTCTTTTTATTTTCTTAATAATTTATTTTTTTCTGAGATCTGCTAAAATCTTTAATCTTTGATTGCTAACTTTGCTTCCTTTCTCGAAATGATTAATGTTTCTTTCCCTGTTGATGGGTTTTTAATCCCCGAACTCAAATTTGGGTTAATCCCACAAAGCAAACATCCCAAATTGATTTAATCTTATTATGTAAGTCGCTCCATATTATCAATTTTCGATATAAATTAATTGATTTCTTCTTTTTTTCCGTTGCAGGTAAGCGTATAAATTTTTCTTTATAACCTCCGCTGGCCGCTGGGCGGCAGCAATTTGAGAACAAAGTAAGCAAAATTACCACAATTTTCGAAAAGAGATGCCGGTCAAGGTGGCCAAGGGGAAGGCTCGGCACTGCCCCCCGTGTGACAATGGCGGGAACGGACGGACAGACGACGGCTCAATTCCGCCATAAAAGACAATTTTCCTGCGTGCGCGAATGTCGCCAATTGCAGCGTTTTTAAACGCCATGGCGTTTTTAAATTTGTAGTCGTCCCCCTTTTAGTGTTTTAATTAATTGCGGTTACATTTTGGCGTCGATCTCTTAAATTGGCCAACGTTATTTATTGTATTCCAAACGGCGGGCGGAGGTGCTCACGCAAATGTCGTCTGACCGGACCGACCCGCCGCGTTTTTTGTTTCTAGCGTTTTTTGCCGCCCTCTAATTTATCGCGATCGCTGCGGCGATCGACGGCGCATGCCCAAAAATGTCACTGCCGTCCCTGAGTCAGATTAATTGGTACTTAATCGTGTCAAGCAAGCGCCTTAATGACGGTTCTAAGACTCTGAAAGCCTCAATTTGAATTCGGGTAGCCGAGAACTGAAAAGTTGGGCAATCAAATTACCGCCCAATTAGCATAAAAAGCCACAAAACCAACAGGCCCAGCAGCCGGCCGACCTCCACAAAATCGAAACAATTAACGGGCGATTTTACAATCGCTTCGGACGCGCTGGTTTCAGAAATTTCAATTGCTGGATTTCAGCTGATAATCACATAATTCAATCCAACTAATTGGCCAACTTTCTCTTGGCCTCCTCATATCACTTGGCTTATAATTGGATTGCCACAAATTAAGTGAGACCCGGCGGCGGCCCAGCAATTTTCATAATCGCCCAACACACAAAACCCAAAACTAAATTATGTCACCTTTTCTTGACGACTCCTCTCCTCACCGCTAGGCAAGTGAAAAGCGTGTCGTCTATATTACAATGGCAGTGCCCCTCGCTCCCCTTTAGTGGGCCCCAGTTACGCACCGCAAACTGCACCGCGCGTCTCAGCCTTCAGTGCGTCGGTCGGCTGGGGATTTGGCTTGCAACAAAAACAAGAAATCTTGCAACCGCGTTTGTTTATGCGACTGCGGGAAGCTAAGCGGCGATTGTGTTTTATGTTGATGAAGACTCTGCCGACAGCCCTCGTGTGGACACTTTTCCAAAATACTTTTAATAACCAGCCGGGCAAAATTCACCTGATCACCCATTTGCCTAATGCAATTCATAGCCCCACTTGTGTTGTTGCCGCTGTTGTGATTACCAGGGCATGAAATACTTTTGGAGTACGGAGTGCGCGTGTGTGTGTGAACATATGTAATTTTACCAGCCCCCTAATTTTGAGGGGGGGTTCACTTAATCGCCTGAGACGGTGAGCTGATTTGTTGGTTTTTATGTAATTTGAAGGCGCTTGTTTTATATTTTCGAAGCAGGAGGAGCAGACGAAACGGGATTAGAAAGGCGGCTGTAGCGACTCATCAATCAATCGGGTCTTTTGAAATATTAGGAATTTTTTAAGATATTTCACTCCCAAGGCCAACGACTTTCTGATCTTCAAATCAAATTTGCATACGCCTTTCAGTGGCATTTATGAGCAGAATGAAACTTGTGGATTTGCCCGGCCAGTGGGCGTTTGCCAATTTGGCCAAGAAGCGCAGAGCTTGCGGTTTTTGGCTCGGCGGTTCTGGCCAAGAGGTGTCGTAATCGCAGTTCCCTTGACTTCCGCTTGGAATTCGCCCGGCCATCAAGCTGATAACTGGGCCCAACCAAATTGAGCAAATTTGTTGCTGGCCAAAGGCCTCAAAGCAATCAGAGTCGAGGAAAAGTGTGGCCGACTAATTTAAATGAAAGCCAATTCAGTCGGCCAGCCAGCCGATCGCGGGATTGCAAAATGGCAGCGGACTTGGGTGGGTGGTGACTTTGTAATTGGGAAATTTGCCTGCAGGACTAACAGCCCAGCCAGTCAGTCCAGTTTCGGCTGCAAGATTTGGCAACATGCGAGTGAAAAAGTTTTACAAATTTTGCAATTAAATTCGAATGGCTGCAAACGGACGAGGTGGCCAGGGGGCCCCTCAGGAAATGTTCGTCGGCCAAGCATTGAACTTGAAAAACGACAACTGAAAGTTGCCAGACTCGCTCCCGATCGCTTACAGGATGCGAAAGGATCGCCCACTCCCCCGCACACTTTCCCCTGTAGCGAACCTGGCTGACTTTCTATCATTTTCTGCACGTTTAATTATATCAATTATCCAATTGCTAATAAAGTCCACGTACGTGGGACTGCCACTGCCAGCCACTCAACTGACCCCTCGTCCGGCTGACGGTGAATTAAAAGCACCGCTAACAGCGCCGCCAGAGTCATTGACATGGCCAAGACGAGGCGACGGCCACCGCCAGCGTTACGGTAACGGCAACGGAACTGGCCAACTCTCCGATTCGACTGGCGCATTTTACTTTTCCTTTTTTAAAATCACTGCCGATCGTCAGCGCATAGAATGCGACTTCCTTTTCCCTCGTCCACTGATGACCTCACGCGTCGTTTAGCAGACGGCGTCCAGTGGGAATTGCCCGGGCCCCGGACGGTTTGCAAGTAATTTTGTCGGGATTTAAACTTCATTTTCATATTGGCCGGCGGCAGCCGCTGCTGTTGGTTGTGGTCAGGGCGCCAAGGCATTTGCTGTTGGTCAAAATGTCGTAACGACTGGCAGAAGCCAACCAGGCATCCCAGTGGCCGCCGCAGCCAGCTGTGTTGACGGTTGCATAACTTTTGGCCAATACACACAGCCGGCCACAATCGCACTATCAATGCAACGCGTTGACGACCTTGCACTCGTTCAGGACCGGCGAGCGGACGGAAAACTCGTTCTAGTCAGGAGGTTTTTAGGGGCGGCGGGGGCTACTTACCAAATGCCAATGGCATTAACCATTGACGGGGGATTTGGTGTCGCATTTTTATGGTGAGAACTTCTCTTTCTTGGCGTCACTGTTTATCCTTTAAAACGCGTGGCACGCGCGGCGAATTCCTCAGATTCTGTGGCTGGCACTGGGCATGCCGATCTAGAAAAGCTTTTAAAGAATTCACAGGGGAATATTTTGAGCAGCCAACAAACTTGTTTCTGTGGGTGCTGCGTATAAATTAAGATCGAACGGTTGTTGTCACAAACAAACAAACAGTTTCCTCTTACAAAAAGCGGTTGGTTTGGGTTCTCCCAACTGAAAGTTGAAAATGAAAGGCCCCCGACGAAGAATGAAAAGTGAAATTCTCTTGGAGAATTCGAGGCGATTGAAAATTCAATTGGTCTTCTAAAGGCAATCAAACTGCCGCTTTGGTGATCAAATTTTTACCACCTCAGCCGTTTGCATAAAATCAGTCACAGTTTTTGTTTTTATCTCTCGGGATCTTCGTCTCTGGGGTGTTAAATAGTTGATTCTGTTGACAAATTTTTGTAGGCGATCATAAATTTCGACAGCTTAATTTTCACTTTTGTATGCAAATTTCGTCTCTTAGTTTTTGTTTGGGAGATTTTCTTGTTGCCGTTTCGGCCGCTTTCACGACCAGCGGTTTTTACAATTTACGAACTTGAAATTATCCACAAATTATTGTTGACAACGCGACACGTTAGCGGTTTTGTTTTTGCTTTCCAACTGCAAACTGCAAACCAAAAAAGACAAACGCGACTGCGCCACCGACCGACCAGACGCGCACGCGCAACGTTCCAATTGAAACTGAGCCGGTGGCGCTGCTGGTTTCGTTGTTTTAACGCC
>JBAMCP010001159.1:2024-14670 GCA_037075105.1 Lissocephala sabroskyi | reverse complement strand
GACCGACCAGACGCGCACGCGCAACGTTCCAATTGAAACTGAGCCGGTGGCGCTGCTGGTTTCGTTGTTTTAACGCCCGTCGACGCGGCCAAGTCGCTCACGCGTTTCTCTAGCGGTTGCGGCAGCTGCTCCGCGCGTTTTCGAAGCTGTTTTGCGCGTTTTTTCCTAGCGGCTTAAGTCGCCCGTCGACGCGGCCAAGTCGCTCACGCGTTTCTCTGCTATTCCGCGCGTTTTCAAAGCTGTTTTGCGCGTTTATTTTCTAGCGGTTAAACTCGCGTGCCGGCAAGTTTCCGAGGCGGTTTGGCACTGGCGTTTTTAGGCAGTTAGTCGCTCTTTTAAGTGGCTTGTTTGTGGTTATTGGGCGGATTTTTTGGGTGACTTTCAAAGCATTCTAAAGCGTTTTATCTTCGATTGATCGACTAATGCGAATTGAGCGTTTTGTGGCGGCTTAAGCGCTTACTTAAGTGTCTACGTTGGTTTCTCCCGGACACTCTCACAAGTAGTTAGTTCCAGGCAATCTCAGCCACTTGAAAATTAAACCAACGGCATTCAAAACGCGCGCGTTTTTAGCCGCCTCAACGTTATGCTCGCGTTTTTGGTGGCTCTCTTCCGCGCTCTCTGCTGCGATCAGCTGTGGGAAAAACGCGTGCTGCGCCGACACTTGGCCAAGCCTTCGGAATGACTTAACCGCTGGCTGGCCAGCGTGGGCTCTGTTCGCCCGGGATTGCCCTAGGTCAGGTCTGCGGCTTGTTTATCTCTCGCCGCTGCCACTACTGTTGGCGTTTGGGGTCCGCCGCGCAAACTGGTAATGAAGCCATCAGTCAGCTGGCAGCGGCAGGCCATAAATTTGCCGGGCTTTCAAACCGCAGCAAAATTTGTGCAAATTTTTGCAAGATGTCGCATAGCAAACAAGGGAACCGCCGACGAAAGTTTAATTGATAATCAAGTGAAATTTCTCCACCACAAAATGGAAGGGGATGGCGGTTCGCGGTTCGCTGGTGTTATTTGCTCTGTCGCGCGTTTTCAAGTTCAACTCGAAGGCAATTCGAGCTTAGTTTTCATTATGCAAACGCAATTAAAACTAAAGCAATGAACGAACGCATCGCGTGCCCGCCTTCGGGGCTGCAGCAGCCAATTTCAGAAATTTATGAGGAACCTTAGTTTTTTGTACGATTTACGGGCCTTGCCGGGCCCGACATGGCCTGGTTCATTGTTTGGCTTTTCCATTCAATTTCCAGTGATTATTTTTAATGGTCGACAGAGGCCACAAGGCGCGCAGTTCAATCAGCCCACTCGCCTGCACAGGTGGCGATTACAATCACCATCCGGATTGCCGGATTGCCTGGGCGGCTTGTCCGATTTGCCAAGTCATCGGGCGACTTTTACCAGCCAGGGTTTTCAATCTGCACTTTTCCCTCTCACACGTGCTTGTAACTTCGCTGCCCCTTTCGATTTCCGATTCCCGCCAATGGGTGTGGACGGAGTTTACAGGTGCTGGCTGTTGCCAATGTCAACCTGCCAGCCATTTACTAAATTCAATTTAGAATGGCACCAAAAGACACAAACGATATGGAGAGAGTGAGCGGGAAAGCGAAGGGAACGGGGCAGTTCACCTTTGTGGCATTTTCAATTATATAAACAACCCAAAGCGGCAGAAAGAAGAAAAATTTGTTCTCATAGTTGGCATTTCCGTTCCAGTTCAGAAGGCGTGGCGGGTGGGCGTTGGTCGTTGGCTAGGAAGTACGGCCGTCCCAACGTTAACAGTTGTGTGTGCCCGAGGCGTGAAAATAACCCATAAAAAGGAATAAAGACAGAAAAGCTGCACCAACAAAAGAGCAAACAAAACGACCACTGCATTAGACCGAAGATTGAATGTCCTAAAAGCAGTCAAACAGACCCGAAAACTTCACAAATTTCCCTGAGATTTATGGTATTTTAGACTCTCCTAAGTTTCTTGAAACCACTGAACCTTTAGAAAGGAAAAATCTGCCTTGAATTGAAATTATCATTTGGACACTTCATTTTCCATAAAAACTAATTAACCCCTCCGAGTGCGCAGAGTATTAAAAATGAAAAATCAACTGGCAAAGCAGTCGACTGGCCAACCGACCTTCCGTGCTCGCCCGTCCTCGCCAGCATTTCAAAGCGCTTAAATGATTTTGAATTGTGGGCAAACATGGCCAGGACAGTCAACAGCGCGTCGCCAGCGTTGTAGTTGTGCCGGGGAAGAGGCTCCTGGTCGGGGGGAAAATAGTGCTGGGCGGCGCTGGCAATGGGCGGCTGAGGTAGGCAAATCCAACTCACAAGTTGCAAAATCACGCGCCGTGAATGGAAACCCCAATTGAATGGCACACAAAGAGCCGACGGCGTGGGTGAGGTAGACGGCGGGGTCCTGTCAACAGGACCGCGGCTGTCGCGGTTTTAATGGTCAGCTTTTTGTCGGCGGCAGTGGCGGCTTTTCTTCTTGGCTTTTTTCTTGTCAACCGCCAACTGGAATGGAAATCAATTCGCATTTCAAATTGCGCGCCTTTTCAACTGCATTTTTGTATTTCTTGTACCCTCGACTTGAGGGGAGAGACGAGGCCAGCAGCAATTTGTCTTGCCACGTGAGCATGTGTCAAATTTAATGGCCTGCAATGATTTTGGCCAAGTCCCCTCCCAGACACACACACGCTTGGCTGTGGCTATGGAGACATGAAATTAATGCAGCTGACGAACCGTCTAAATTGTGAACAGACTGAGGCCAAAACGGTGCGACTACCGGGCCCATTGACCGTGATGCGGTTTAGTCCGCTCAGGTGCTCGATTTGCTGTCGTGTTTGCTTCATTAGGCAAGGATGACGCCGGCCGGAGAGCCGTCCTGCGCCCCGCGGTCCATTAAAAATCTCATTTGGCAGGCGCACTCGGGGGCTGCTGGCCCGTTTTGTTTGCCTTTGCTGCATAAATAATTTAGAGAGCGGAGGTAAATTAATTTATTCGTTGACATGTGTGCGGCGTTTATTTCAAATTGCATTCCCTGATTATGCAAATTGCCAGGCGGCGCCCATCGTCCTCCGTGTGTTTGCCTTTGCCTCTGATGTTTACACTCAATTTGGTTAACTGTAATTTCGCCCCCTTCTTGGCAAATAGAAATTGATCCACCAAATAAACCCATCAAATTTTGGATTCCCCAGACCTGCCGCATCTTTATTTTCCCCATAAGTAGAGCAGCTGACTCATAACTGCAATCACATAACTGGGAAAAAGTTACCGCAAGAGTGGAAAATGCCTGGGCAACAACCGCAGTGGCCGAGAGACCCAGTCAACGGGCGAAAGAGGCCGCCAAGTGGGGGAGGAAAGTCAGGTTACATCCAAAGTTGCGTGACTGTTGCAGATTCTCGTATTTCCACTGGGCAGCCGCCCAGCAAGTGCACTTGCAATCCAAACGAGATATTGGGAATTCCTTTACTTATTCTGCGCTTTGGACAGACAGTTGGGCAGTTGATTCACCTTCACTTTTTTTTCGGGTTTTTAAACGACATTCACCCAACAAACGAGTCGAATTAGCTGACCAACCCGCTGAGTTCGGCTTGGCTGGGGACTCATTAAAGTCGGGCGTTTGATTTCATTACAACTGCACTCAAAAGTCATTAACACAGCCGACAGACTTGGCCAGGGGCCAACCCAGCAGCACCCAAAAGACGGCCGGATAATTTATGATGACGGATTTTTGGCCACATCTATGCATTCATTTTAAGGCCTCAACTGTCAAGAGAGCTTAGAATCTTATTTGTATTCCTGTGCAGACTTCGCGCCCCAAAGCTTTTTTATTGAGCAAATTCTTAAAAAATCCCCAGCTCATTTGGCTTTCAAATTCGCCTTTCAATCGAAGCCAACGCTTTTGTAAGGGAACCCGAAATGAGACACTTTTAAACTTCTTTTTCCACTCACAATGTTGGCCAGATTTGTGGCCACCTGGCTGAGATGGAATTGATTTCTGTGATTTGAAAAATGAGGCGCATTAAGCTCGAAAAATGTTACACATACGCCGCGCTGGCCAGGCAGAGGCGGGGGAGGTTGCCGGCCCCGTCATATTGCAGTCATAAGTTGGCTTTTGAGATCAACTGCCAACTTGCAGACAGCCTGACGGACATCCAGTTAGCCTGGCGATTTGTGGCCCCGTCAGGCTGCCTGCTTGTCCGTCCCGTCGCTCCGTTGGGGGGCTTGTTGCGTGTGAGTGAGCGGGACGAGATTGGGGTGATTGGATGATGGCCACTTGTCGGTGCGCCTCTGCGGATTTCAAATGCAGTTTTGTAGTCCCGCCGAAATGCAGTGAAAGTCGTCCGGAGATTCGGTAATCAGCAGGCAGATGATGGCGGCGATGCTGTGATGTCATTTCTTTTATTCTGTGACACCGTGAAAATATAAATTTATCTTTACGCATTCACGGCTTTGTTGTGGTTTTCCCTTTCGGCCAAGAAGCAGGTCAGATCCCAGCCCATCCCCGTCACGTCCCGCGCGGTTCCGTTGGTTATATCACCGAGTTGGGCGACATTGTTTGAATTTCGAATTGTCGGTGGTTCGGCCGATGGATTTATCGTTTTGGCCAATCGGCCGACAGCCACAACGGCCACATCCACATGAAAACTTAATAGACTGCCTCTCGCCATCCCCGCCACTGGCGCGGCTAATCAGCATGCGGCCATCTCTTGACTTGGACTGAGAAATATGCGCAGCAGCTGCCGGCGGCTGCTTTTGGGCAAAATGCTTTTCAATTTTTTACTCTCGGCTATCGAAAATTGGCGATCATTTGGCTGGTTTGTTTAATTAAACTGCGTTCAGCCAGTAGCACCAAAAACAAACAAAAATAAAATAATTGAGGGCTCAACCGGGATTTGAACCCGGGACCTCTCGCACCCAAAGCGAGAATCATACCCCTAGACCATTGAGCCGCTTGCCAAGAGGCCTCTTCATATCTTTTTTTATTGCAGTCGACCAAGATGTCGGGTGTGTGTGTGTGCGTGTTGACCCCGTTAAGATAAATTTGGCGTTGACTTTTTCACTTTGCTCGGCTGGCTGCTGACGTTGCATTTGCCAGCTCCGAAAATAATACAACATTT
This sequence comes from Lissocephala sabroskyi, assembly GCA_037075105.1. Classification (NCBI taxonomy): domain Eukaryota; kingdom Metazoa; phylum Arthropoda; class Insecta; order Diptera; family Drosophilidae; genus Lissocephala; species Lissocephala sabroskyi. The sequence goes on along the minus strand of JBAMCP010001159.1, from coordinate 9,571 downwards.
TTCGCAGCTCAAGTGATTTTTTAATCAACCCCAAAAGTGGGCAACACAAAATTAAAAAACCAGGAATTTATTTCGTGTATTTAATGAAATTATGAAAGTAGCTGGGCGAGGAATCAAGGTCGTGTTTCGCAGCAAAGAACTCAATTTTGATGGGAAACTCTTTTGTCTCTCTGTCCAAATTTAGGCAACAGAAATACCATTTTTCTAAAAGAAGCGTTGCCTTGCTTTCGATTTACTGCCCTCTGCCTAAATTTTTCAGAGAACTCAGCTCAGATTGCCATAAAGACAGATCAGATCATTTGGGATGGAAAAAAGTACACTAGCTTTGTTCTTGGCCTAAAATTAAATTTGCTTTTTATTTACTCTCGAAATTTACAAAATACAATACTACAAATTTTCTTAGACTAACAAAAATGGGGCGGGAGGACGAATGAACTCTGAGGAGGGAAAAAGTAAGGCACTTAAGCTACAAAAGAAAGACGGCCTTAAAGTCTTTCCCATCTTATCAACTAATAGGCGCCGAAAAAAGCTTAAAATTTAATACGCTCTTCCGCAATTGTTGCTGTTGGCTAATTGAAGATATCATCGACCAGCTCCTTGGTGATGATGCGGTGTGGCCTCGTGGGATTCACCTTCGGTCGCTGGTACAAACGCGCGTTGATGGCATACAGACGCGGCGACAGATCGCAGCGCACATTGAACCACCAATCGCACACGAAGACCGCCTGCGAGAACTGCGTGCCATTCGGGCACAAGAACGAGGCCTGCCGTCCATCAATATCGCAATAGTGCCAGCCTGCCAAAAAAAACACGATTAGAAAAAGCGAGAATCAAACACCGGTGGACTCACCTTGGCAGCGGGTTTCCATGTCGGCAAAGAATCCCGGATACGGCTGTTCGTCGCAGTAGAAATTCGTGTAGGGAATGGCCGAGAGAATTGGGTAGTCTACGCCGGGGCGACCTGCAAACAAACAGCATTCAGGGAGCTTTACTTTGTTTTCGTTTATTAGCAATGCAATTAGAGTTGCGGGGCATAAACAAAACAGCAGCCAGCAGCCAGTCGGCGGCCAGTGGTCCCCAATCAATTTCACTTCTCGTGGAAGCACAAAAAAATGAAGAATATTCGGGAGGCCTTCGGGCAAAAAGTGTCAACTGCAGGCGGCAGGCGGCCATGGGAAAAAAATATATCTCCGAATTATTTTGGGTGACATAAACAAATCTGAGTCAATGGGGGCCGGCCGGCCTGCAATTGGAACCGACAGCAGCTCCCCGCTCGGTTCGGTTCACTAATAAATGAATTTACGAGTAGATGCACTTCTGTGGCAAAAATGCGATGCCGCGCGGACACAACAGAATAATTTAAAACGCCGCGGCGGCCCGCGCCAAATTGAGGCCATCGAGCGCAAAAAACCAAAGAGCCCCCCACGAATCGACGAATCGGTTGTCGTGCCGCTGGCGTGGGTGGATGGGTTGCCTGTTTAATGACCAGTCGACGGCCAGCCTGATTGACTTGTCAACAACAAATAACAAATGGCACCCGCCGCTCACTCACCTGGAATCGATTTGCCCAATTCGAGGTATTCACGGACCGAGGGGCTCAGAAAATTGGTGGGAATTTCGGGTATATCCTTCTCCTGGCTGCCGCTATCCTCGTTCTCCAGATCTTGTTGAGGCTCTGGCTCAAAATTCACCGGCTCTGCCGGGGCCCGTGGCCTCTTGGCCCTCTTCGAACGGCTGGCCGTCTCTCGGCACTCTGAAAACGAAAAACAAACATCAACATACAAATTTCAATTAGACGCGGGAGACCAATCCCCGATTTAAAAGTTCAAGGTGCTGACGCGGGTGGTTGCGCGGTTAATGCCAAATTAATGTCAAGATTAAAATTATGGTTATTTTCGGACGGACTGCCCGGCCGGCCACACCCACAGTTGCCCTTTGCGACCTCCCAGCGGAAACTTGCGCAAGTTGTTGTTGTTTTCTTGGGGTTGACAAAAATTTGTGGGCCTCGTTGCCGCTGCCGCTTATTTGGTAATCAAAATTTCATTACTCATACGCCGCATTGGGTTACCGCCAGTCGACTTAGTCCGTCCATTCGTCTGCGCGTCTATCTGCCTTTTCGTTGCTTGCTGACCTTGCCAGTCGGCTTGGCTGGCGTTGGCCGTTGTTCTTGTTGTTGGTGTGGGAAAATCGGCTTGTGCTTTGCCAGAACCTCTGTGGTAATTGCCCAATGCAATTCAATTCATCACCACGCGGGCTCATTAGTTGCCGTGGGCATTTTGAGGTCGCTGTTCTTTTTGCTGCTGCTTCCTTGGCATCTTTGGTTTTGCATTGCTGCTGACAAATCGGCCAGCCGAAATGCCCACAACGACAATTGTTGTTGTCATCCAGTTGCCAAACTAGTTATCTTTTTTTTTTTTAATTCATTCTACATTTTGCTTAATTTATGCAAGTCGAGGCAGCTGCTGCAATTGTTGCTGTTGTTGGTGCTCTGACCTTAACCTTGTTGCGTGTTGTGCGTCGTTGCCGCTGATGAAGTTGCTTTTGTTAGTGTCGCGAATTGTGTAAGTTTCCTTGGGCAAGTGGAGGTGACTCAAGGTCCCCGTGGATTCCCCCGGGGGCCCAAAAAGTAGAACAGGTCGAATGGCCTCAAGGGAACCTTCAAATCAGCAGCAGAAGTGAATTTTACAAGCATCCCAATCCCAAATATTCTCAGACTCTGTTGCATTTCTTATGACTTCCTTCTCTTTAAGAAGCTTTTCACTACATATTTCCTTAAAGGAACATTTATTTCAATAGAAGGAATGAACCTCAGAAGCATCCCTAAGTTGATTTAATATAAATCCCAAATATTCTCAGACTCTGTTGCTTTTTTTTAAATCTTCCTTCGCTTCAAGAAGCTTTTCACTATTTCCCTCGCATCCTTCCTTGCTTTCGTTTAGTTTTTTGACTGCTTTTTATTTGAATTTATTGTTTGGCAATTTCCCCACGAAAATTCTCCATATTCATCGATATAATCGGCGTGTAGACCGCAGCAAATATAATTTTAGACGGAAAGGATAAATTAGCTTGGCCTGCTCGCTGGCAAAGAGCAGAAAAGCAATCAACGCGTAATTTGGTGGATGCATCCACACCCAAATTCCCACACACGCACACCCAGTGAGCCGACAAATTGCCACATAAAATTTCGTAAAAATCAGCAAACGCGAAATTTATTACAATTGAAAATAATGAAGGCGAAAAAACAATCAAATTGTAATTAGGGGTGCCAAAGGGGCAGCAGGGGCGACACGACGACAATTTGTAAAACACACACACACACACACACTCGCTAACACACACAATTTAAATTCATATTGGATTTGTGTTCATTGCATTTGAGCCAGAGCGTGGCTAAGTTTTCGGCAGAGAGGGCCAAGAATGGATGGAGTGCTTGGGCGGGGCGGGGCGGAGTGTGCAACAAATTTAATGTCAAAAGTTGTGCGTGTGAAAAAAAGACGAAAAAGTTGGCAGTGGTCGCCCAGCCAGCGGATGCAGTGCGTCACTGGGCACACCCCTTTGGCCAATATATCGACGGACCGACTGTCAGCCGGCTCCACTCGGTGGGCCTCTGTGTGGCAAGATTTGCGCTGCCTGGCGGTGAACATATGAGAAATGCGGTCGTCGGTGGGTCGAACGGGCGGTCCACCGCTGATTTTGGTTGGCGGGCTGCGCGAGGACCAACAGCTTCACCGAGCCAGGGGAGTGGCTGGCCTGAGAGAAAGAGAGGTGACGTATAGATGGGCAGAGGGAGGGGGTGGGGGGCCGAATGTCGGCAATTGCGCGCATAATTAAAGTAATTGCCTTTCGGTAAACGAAATTGAGGCGAGCGGGCGAGCAATCGCGCGCGCAGCCTGGAAATTAAGCAGCAGCAAAAACAACAACGCCAGCAACTGGCACACACTCGTTTCACAATTGTAATTGCAATTTTGCGTTTAATTTGCCGCTTTTCGGCAAACATTTTCCGCCGCCCCAAAAAAAAAAAGGCGTCTCTGACAAGCAACTGAATCATTTGTGGGTGGCTGGGCGGGTGTTGCATTAATTTAGTTTATAATAAAAGGCGGAGGAAGAGAATCAGCGGAAAGGACGAAGGTGCGACGACTTTATTACAAAGTTCAAAGTTCCTCTTAAGAAAATCCCATAAAATAATGATGAAGGGAACTCAGGGAACTCAAAGACGTTTCTTCAATTGCTTCTACAATTCTGCTGCCAAGCAGCAGGGAAAACCTTCAGGCCTAATTAAATGTTCTTCCCATAAATGCCTTAAAGAACTTTTGATGGTCTTCTTAATGCTCTCGCTTCTCTTAAGATCTATTTTAAACCCTCATGCATTTAAGGTCTCTCAACAGATTTTTATTCGTTTTGAAGAAGTTGGGAGATAAAAAATTATCTCAATTTAATAGAATTCTCTATAAATGCCACTTCTTTAAATTCTAACTTTAAAATTGGCAGATAGGTTCTTTAATTCTTCCTCGTCTTTTTGGGTTTCTCATATCATCTGTAGTTTTTCTTTCTACTTACAAAGAATTAAGTAAAGTATTCAATTAAATTAGCGGCTCTTTTTTAATGGAATCCCAATTAACTCTTCTTTAACTTCAATACCGACCATGTTCATGGAATTCTCTCTCTCCAAATATAAATCAATTGTGGCAATTTAAAAGACCCGCAAACGCAGGCACCTCCCATAACTCAAGTAAGTCGAACGGAACCAGGAAGACCGACGGCAATTCGGGAGAACCAATTTCACCGGGAAAATTCCAACAACAACAGGAATGGGGGACACGTGGTTAAAACAACAACCGCATTTCCGCAATTTCAGGCGGATAATCCATCGATTGTGGGAGTAAAGCGACGTGAAAATAAATTAAGCTCATTAAAAAAGAATTGAATGCTTGATGGGCTGATTATCCTCTCGGCAGTGCCGGCCATCCGCCTGTCCGTTTGTGGGCGGCTCATTAAAAGGATAAAGAGCCGGCAAAGGATGCCAGCACGCCAAACCGAATTATGTAAATTAATTTCCCCTGGCCTGGCCGGCCGATTAATTTCGGCCGCGTTTTTGGGGGGTTGATGGAATCTGGCTCGGTTCGTGGGCAAATTATCACAGTGACGCCATCGGAAAAGTCTCTTTAGTTTTGTCACTGGCAACTCCTCCGAGGCTCCACCTTAAAATCTCAGTAAGCTGGCCGGCCTCCCTCCGGCCTGTGATCTGTTTGTGTTCCAAACTCGCTCGTCTGGCGTTTTTTACGGCAACTTCATGTGGTCACGATTTGTTGCACTCACACACACACACACACACATACACACATGGCCCCTTAATCTATCGACTAAATGGATTGCATAAACGACCCAAACCCCAAAAAGCTGCAAAAATTTAAAACAATGAAAATCAAATGGCCCACAAACAAGCTGCCCCCGACAGCCGACCGGCCGAGCGGCCAGCAAGCCGCCCGATTTTCAACCGCCTTCAAGTTTTACTGGCCCAAAGGCGTTGCCCCTTTCCCTCTGCCACGATGCCCTCTGCGATTGCCGCCAACGTCTACCGCTGAATTATGAATGTGGACCCGAAAATCCAACGCCAGACAGAAGAACAGCTTTGGCTTTGGTTAATCGGTGGCCGTTTGCCCGCTCAGTGGGTCGATTGGGCATTCAAGAAACCCAAGGAGAACCGTTAGAACCGCCCCAAAAACCACACTTGGCTGATGGTTATCATGATCGGTGGTGGCAGTTTCGCTACACCCACGGGACACCCACCTAAGTTGACTTTAAAAAACAAACCGACTGCCTAACCCACTTAATTTGGGTTTATAAATTCATCTGATTCTTGGTAAATTAATAATGGGAAAGAAATTCTCATAAACGAAACTTTAGTCGGTTTCTGTTTTTTCGCTGTAATCGCAAAATTTTATTTAATTTTAATGGCATCGTCCGTCTCTTTCGGCTTCTTTGCCAGCTCTTCATAAATATAAATGAGTAAAATATTTTCCACGGCAATTTGTCACGATTTTGCAGGGGAAACAAATTTCAATTTAATTGAAAATTATGCGATGGCGGCCTTAAAAGCGCCGCACAAAAATTAATGGCCAGCAAAGAAATCCGCAATTATGAAAATAAAAAACTAACAACCAACAGCAATATTAAAAAAAAACATACCCATAATTTAAATGAATTTCATTGGCCTCCACGGAACCCGCAGGCCGAACGCCCACGCGGCTGCAATTCGCCAATTTCCATTGACTTGGCCAACACACAGAAATGTGTGTGTGTGTGTTTGGCGTCAATTTAACCCCAATCAAATATTTTTTGGCATTATTTCGTTCGTTGTTGAGGGGATTTTGCATATCTGTCGGCAGGGCGGTCTTCGAATTTTATGGGATTTTTTGGTCAAATTTTGTTTTTTGACATTTTTTCCTCGAGTCCATTTGACTTGACAGCCGTGCATAAATTTGTTTGCCCAACTCAACTTACGCAGGAAACAGCACAGCAACAATTTGACAGCCTCCCCCCGTCCCTGAATTCTACGCATATAAATCAATTAAGTTGAACATGCAAATGCATTTCCAAACATATCGCGCACCGGCCACCAACAACAAAGAAGGAAAATCGGCCTCCTTCGCAGGTGGCAGCAGCCAGCGAACTCTCAAATCGCCAGCGTTTCCCCTTCTTTGGGCCTTTGTAGAACGGCCGCCTGTCGCTGCGGCTGTCTGCCGGCCGAGCTGTCTGTTATTTATCCATTTTGTATGCACTTTCATAAAAGTTTCCGTTTCGCATTAAGCATCAGAAACAAGCAACCCAAAAGCGACCGAGGAGTCTCTCCGGCGCTGCTGTCTGGCCATAAATCCGAAAGAGTTTCTGTGCCGTAATCGAAAATCATTTGCATATTAACGACAAATGTTTTTGTGCCAGGTTGCATGTATCGTTGGCATTCTGTATACGCCGTGTAGTCCCCGTCTAATGGCCCAGACTCTGGTGGCAAATTTAGTGCCATCAATTGACAAACAATGCAATTGGCAGTCGCCTTCCCCTTTCCTTAATGAAAGCCCACGCCGCTTGGCTTTCTCAAGTTGAGCAACTTAATTTGCATTTTTTACATTAGAACAGAAAATTCTCCCAGCCAAGACAATAAAAGCCAGAAAATTCTAGCATTTCGAATGCAACTCAACCCATTGACATTTAAGACACCCAGCCAGTTAACCCGGCGATATGTGCGACTGTCTGTCCGGCTGTCCGTATTATAAAAACTAATAAACCATCAGCAGTTGGTTGCCGCTGTTAATTAGACGCCAGCAAAGCTCGCACTTTGCAACGTCCGCTCGTTGCTGCCACCGCCGCCGCCGCCCTGCTTCCTTTTGGCCAAAATGTCGTGCAATTTGAGTGTGTGTTGTTTTTTGGGTGCGGATCAGCAGCAACCTTCAAAGTGGAGGCAAACTAGCCAGCCACCAAAGTGGGTAAATGTCAAAAGTTGCAAGCAGAAAAACAGAAAGAAAAAAACTCAAGGAAACATTCAAAATTTT
>JBAMCP010001158.1:0-27033 GCA_037075105.1 Lissocephala sabroskyi | reverse complement strand
GAGTTGAGTGTTCGACGGGTGTCGGGTGGGGGGTGGGGGGAAGCCATCGGCCATCTTTATTTTTCTACTTTTGCCCGTCCGTCCGTCTGCTTACGATTATGTGGAGACTTATCGATTTATCTGTCCATCTGCTGACCTTTCTTTGTGGACTTGTCTTCATTAGAAGATTCCCTATTTTTATGCTTAATTTAATTTTTTGGGTTTATTTTTTTTTTACGACGCAAAATGTGTGTAATTTTTGAAATTGTTAAAGTTTATTTATTAATTGTAAATTTATTCGGGCATACATTTCACAATATTTAAATATTTAAGTTTGTTTACAATAATCACATTAAATACAATATAATATAATTTATTAAAAAATTAGCTAAGAGTACAAAAATATGAACGCACCCAGGGATCCTTCCACTGAATGTTGAGAGTGTGTGTGTGTGTGTGTGAAAAGATCCTTTTTTAAAGTCGTCCTTCGATGCGCTTAGAGAACCCGTTGTAGTATTTTTTTTAAATAGAATTTGTTTTTAACACGCTAACTATGATAAAATTACTTTATATTCCGTTTATCTGGAAATATTAAACTATTTGAAAATAGGTGCGAGTTTCAAGGAAACTCTTTGTTTTGTGGGAGATAATGATGATCGATCGGATGAGCATAAAAATTATAAATAAAAAGAAACAAAAATTGCGTTTAATATTCAAATTAATGTGCATTTATTGAAGTTTTAATTTGGCGATTCATTTGAAGAACCGAATTAAAAGAGCCCGATAAAATTCAGTTTTTTAGTGCTTCGAATTCAATTAACTAGTTGGGAATATAAAAAATGATTGGACAATCTTAAGGAGGCTTAAATTAGTGTGAAAGTGGAAATGATAATTTAACTAAATTTCGCTTATATCCTTTTGCATTTTGAACATACAATTATTACATACGATGAAATAAATTACATATGTTGTGTGTGTGTGGTGTGTGTGTGTGTGTGGGGGGTGTGTCCTCAGTATTAATCTCGTCGTTGGCTTCAATTTGCAATACGATTTTATAGATAGAGAAAATGTCGCTAAACTTAACAAATAAAATGCTACAAAATTTCAGCCTCGTCGTCGAATAAAACAGCGACCGCTCCGTTGCTTTTCCCGGTTATTATAAACTTATTATATTATCATCACATTTCAAATGTTAAGTATTAGGTAGTATTTTTCTGGTATTTTTCTTTCTCTGTGTGTAGTGTGTGTGTGGGTGTTTGGGTCTCTTTCTCTCGAAAATACGGAAATATTTCAATGTCTTTTTTTAACTTGAATGCCGAAATTCCCTCTCAGTTAAAGTTAACTTTGTCCTGGCTCCGTCGTCCTTAAGCAGTCAATGCGGGTTGGTGTGTTTTTGGTATTCAATCCTAGAAATTACATTTTATACACTTTTCTCGTCAGACAGACAGAGTTTCCTTTTCTGTTTAAATAAATTAGCCATAGTATCACTTATCCTGGTTACCAAAAAAATAATGCAGCTAATTCAACTATAAATTATAAATATAAAATATATATAAATCCATTCACATTCCTAAGAGCTTGGAAGAGGTTGCTATTTCCCCCCAACTGTCTGCCCCTCCTGCCGAGCAGGCCAGCAGTCCCTTTCCCGTCTATAACCACACTACCACACAGATCTATATAATAGATTGCCAGTACAGTTAAGCGCACTCCGCGGCTGCGGAGCTGGTGAGATGAAGATCCGCACTGCGGACAGTCGGACAAGCACATCACGACATTTTGATGCCCAGGGCTCGACTTGAGTATTCGTAGACGACGTAGCTGATGGACACCGCAGGCAGGACCTTCAGGAAGTTGGGCGTGATGCCGCGGTACAGCCCCGTGAGGCCCTCCTGCCTAACGATCTTGCGGAAGAGTCCGGTCATCGTCTCCTCGCTGCTGTGGGCATCGCTGCTCTTCAGAGGGATTTGCGTCTTGCGCTTCTGGCTGCCAATTGTCTCGGCGGCTAAAAGAAAAACTCATCAGCAAGGATCGATGAGAGAATGGATAGAAAACTCACCTTGCGCTTGAAGCCGCGTGCGCACCAAGGCCAAAGGATAAGAGCAGAGTTGACCCAAAGCACTCGAGGTGCTGCCGCAGGCCAAGAGCACCAGGAAGCTGGGCTGCTCGTTGTTGTCGTGGCTGGCAATGTACCGCCGCTTGAGCGTCTCGTAGACGGCCAGATCGATGCCCGCGTAGGGCAAAATGCCCAAGATATTTGGCACGTAGCCGCGGTAAAAAGCTCGCGCTCCCTCGTTCTTAAAGATCTTGGCCGCCGCATCCGCAATGCCCGCGTACTGCCCGGTGCGCCGCAGGGCCAGACGAGTCTTTAATACTTCCATGGGGTAGATGATGGTCTGGGAGATGCCGCCGGCCGCTGCGCCGGCATAGAAGCGCTCGACTATGGTCATTTGACGGGTGGAGTCCTCTCCGCGAATCAAACGCTTCATCTGCTCGTAGGCCGCAAATTTCAAGGCCGTCTCAGGGGCGATTTTCAGGACGTTTATCCCATTCCCACGCCACATGCTCCGCCCGCCGCCCTCGTTCAACATGATCTTCATGCACTCCGCTATGCCCATTCTGTGTGTTTGTACCTGGAGGGAAATTTAAGATCAGTTAAAGTTTTTTAAGCTTGATTGACTGAACTCACCTGCAAATACACTTTGATCCTGTCGAGGGGGGCAGTGCAGGTGCGGGAGACACCGCCGGCTATGCCGCCGGCCACCAGATGGCGCCACCACAGGCCGGTTTGCATTTCCTTCTGGGTAAAGTCATCAGGTACATTCATGTCCTCGCCAATGTCGAGGTACTAGAAATAAGGCAAGAACAGTAGCTACAATTAGTTGAAGATTCAAAGGACCCTAGCTAACGGTATTTAAGTTTTGATACGTTTTCAGTGTAGACTGATCCATGCAGTGCAAATACCTTCTTGATGGCGGACAAAGCAAAGATCGTCTTTTTCGCATCTCCGAACTTATGGGCTACGAATTCGAACACACCGCTCAGCTTGGCCTTTTGCAGCTAAAAAAGGCTTTCTTCTACAATACTAAGTTGCATAACACACACACACCCTGTTAATTGACACCTCAAAAGCGGGAAAAAGCGGAAAAGCAAAGCGCCCACAAAATTTATCGCATGCGAGAATTTTGTTGAACAAAGCGTAATTGACTCAAACTATCAAGCAAGCAAGCGGGGCGGGTTGTGGTGTGCGTGTGTACGTGTGTGTGTGTGGGATTGCATAATTTGGCAATTCGTGATCTCGTTGGTGAATTTTTGTGCGCTTGGTCAGCTGCGATTTCTGCTCAACTTTCTGACAATTCAACTGCCAATTAAAAGCCTATGAAATGAACAAACGGACAGCCGGGCAGCTGATAAGCTGTCTGCACACACACACACACTCGGGCAGTCGATCGTCTACATGTGATAATTGCAAAAAAAATAATCTTATTTTTTTCGGGGTCTTGTGATCGGGGAAACAAAGAATATAGAATTTCAAAGGAATTACAAAACAATCAACAGGCGTGAGGCAGTGACTGGCGTTAAATTCACGGTGATTTTGGGGGTCAGAGTTCATTGTATTTTTAAGTAAAATGACATTGAGCGAAACTCTGAATGAGCGGGTTTATCTGATAACCGGAGGGTTTCTCCCGGTCTTATAAATATTTATTAACGCCTACGTCACATGACTCGGCGGGTTGTTTTTCTCACTTCCCGTCCATTGTCCTCAACTTCTAAAGATTTCAAATATTTATTATACAAATTAACGCCCCCCAAATAAATTTTCCAAAATCGCTTGCATTCACTTTGGGAATTTAATGGAGAGAGCGCGAGAAATTCCTTGACATTGCTTTATGGGAAATGGCCCAGTCACATGCCAGCTATTTTTAAATAAAAAATCAGCTCTTGGTATTTCGAATTCGCTGAGCCAACAACACAAAAAAGAAAAAACCCCAAACGGCATTCAAGTTCGGCCTGAATGACTCCAAAGCGAAGGCCGCCCGCTTGCCCAATGACGCAGGCGGCGGGCAATCAGTGTAAATTTCGAAAGATCAACAAGTTGGCAGGTCTGTTTGTCTGTCTGTCGGACTAGACTGTTTGCTTGGGCAGATTCTCAGGGGTTTGGGCTTTGACGTCACTCGCCCACTGGCCAGTGAGTCAGCGGGGGCCAACAAGCCTCCGAAAAAGTTGGCCAAGAGCAAAAGTCGTTAAATTATCAGCCGCCTGGCAACAGCAGCGCCGATCGACGGCAGCCGGTTGGCCATTGATCGACGCATGTGGGGAGTTTTTGTTTTTGGCGCGCTTGTTGCCAAGCGGACCCCGCGCCCCGCCCCTGGCATTCCACAAGGCGCAGCACAAAAAGTGAAACACTCGCAATGGGGAATTTTTCTATAAAAAAACCCCAGTGCATTTGGTTGATAAGATCGGCCACCTACCCGTCCCATCATGTCCCGGAAGATGACCACGAAATCCTCCATCATGTCGCCAGCGACTGCCATCTGCTGGATGTTGTGGTAGTCCACCGGCAGGTTGTATTGATAGGTGCTATTCCGTAGCATAGTTTTGGATGGGGCAACTTTCACTTGCACTCGCACACAATCTCGTCCGTCTCTCAGTCTTTGTAACTCTCGGGGCTTTGAGTATAGCGATCGTTGGTTTTTGTTGGGAATTCGAAGGACGCGCTGGGTTGGTTGAAATTACGCGTGAACCGTTCGAAAACCTCGCGAAAGAACAAACTTCGCTCAGCGGAAACTGTAAATTATATAACCCACCGAAGTGAGAGCGCGCGAGAGCGAGAGAGAGAGACAAGTGGGCGAGTTTAACGCGCGCACAACATACGCGTGAGCCAGCTGACAGAAGACTGAGCGGGCCGAACAACCGAGCGAGCGTTGGGCTGGCGGCGATCGTTTCGGGCCGAAGCTTCGGGTGACTTCGGCGGCTACGTCCGGTTCGCTGCTGCTGCCGTCTGGCGCAAAGTGCAAAGCGTCTTTGCCTCCCCCAGGCCCATCCCCTCCCCTCCTACTCGTCACTCGCTACTCGCACTCGCCACTTACAATGGCCGCTGGCGGGGGCTTTTTCGGCGCGTGTGGCCTTTTACGCTTCATTGAGCCGTCGCCTGGGTGAATTCGGGTAGTGGGTGGGGGCAAGTCTGCCTCATTGATAGAAGCCCTACAATAATCTCAGTCGGGTGTGAGTAATGGAAACATAACTGGAATTTTCCCGCTTACTCATTTCATACGCCCTGTGGGAAAGATATTATTGATAAGGGCGGAGGGTTTATTCCCGTTACCTACTGCGTAGGAGGGTAAACACGCGCGCGTCTTGGATTTTTATCGTCTACAATTCCACATACGCACCGTTGTACGTTGGGGGTGGGGGTGGCCAGTTAGGCCGGTTAGGTTCCTATGGAAATCAAGCGGTTCTCGTTGAAACAACAAAAAGAAACCTAAACTTCCAGGCTAGGGGATTTCTGAGTAACTATGGGAGGATTCATGAAGTTTCTATTACCGTTAAATTCCTAAGAAATTTATATAGAACATATAGAAAACCTTATAATCTAATCATTTCCTTTTCTTTTCAGCTCGATGAGCGTTGGGCTACAGGTGAGTGAACTTTTATAAAACCTCTCAAACTAGGGGAACCATAAGATCTTTATAGATTCCCTGAGGTCTCTCAGCTTATTTTGGGGCTTTGGTTGTGCAAATCTTGACCTTGAGGGGAACGAAATTCTTTGTTGAAAAGTCTAAAACAGAATTCGCCGCTGTTGCTTAGTCAGAAATTGAAGGCAAGTCGCCGGCCTTTTGTTGATAAGCCTGGAAGACTTTCTTCAGAATTCCCTGTTTCCAATCGAACAGCGACGAATTCAGAAAACAACTCAATAAAAAACACACACTCGTCCGTCAGTCAGCCGCCTTATCGACCGGGACACACCCATTTTGGGCGTCAGCCACTGACGCTCGCAGCGACCTCCCCAAGGTGGCCATAAAGGGAAACTAAATGATCTGAAGTTGGACTGGGAAGGTGTCTGTAGTCTGTCTACAGAACTTAAGGAATCTAGCAATCGGGGTCTGGATTTCCCCTCTGCCTTATCGCGGGGCGGGAGATAAAGGGAAACTACAAGATCTGGATGACTGGAGAAGTCTCTGGGACTTAAGACGACTGGAAAGGGTCTGTAGTCTGGTTGTAGAACTTAAGGAAACCAGTCATCAGGGTCTGGATTTCCCCTCTGACTTATCAGAGCGGATGATAAAGGGAAACTACAAGATCTGGATGACTGGGAAGGGTCTGTAGTCTGGCTGTGGGACTTAAGGAATCTTGGTATTGGGGTTTTGATTTCTCTTCTGCATTATCGCGGTGCGGGTGATAAACTACATGATCCCAAGCTGGACAACTGGAAAGCTGTCTGCTAGGATTTGTAGTCTGGCTATAGAACTTAAGGAATCTAGTCATCGGGGTCTGGATTTCTCCTCTGCCTTATCGGGGTGGGTGATTAAGGGAAACTGCACGAGCCCAAGCTGGAAGACTGGAAAGGTGTCTGGAACTTAAGGAATCTTGTTATAGGGGTCTTGATTTCTGGATGATCCTACATGTTCCCAAGCTGAATGGCTGGAGAGATGTCTGCTAGGGTCTATAGTCTGTCTATAGTACTTAAGGAATCTAGTTATCGGAACCTAAAATTCCCATTTGCCTTATCGGTTGCGGGTGAGGAACCGCTTTCCGCCAGATTCGGTTCGGCTGGGGATTTTAGAAACGCAATTAGTTTGCCGTTTGCCGGCTTTCGAAATTTCGCGCTAGTTAGGAGTCAATTAACCCCGTCAGAATTTCCTCTAATCTGTGACATCAGCAGGTTCCTCCACCGTAAACAAATAACAATATTTATATGGCGAGCTGGAAAATTTTCTTATTGCTGGGCAGCCTTGATTGCGATTTAATTTCAGTCCTTCTGAGGGGACGACGGCCAGCTGGTTGGCCTTCGATTGGAGAAACCAGAAAAACCCCCACAACTGGCCAGCGAGACGAACCTGAAACCTTCGAAAAGCTGCGCCGTCTCGAGCTTTTTTTTTGGGGGGGGCTCGTTCGGCAAGTAAAATAAACAATAAAATTTAAGCCGCATTCGCTGGGGGACTGAATTTATGCACCGACCACGCGAAGAGTAAACAAAATGATTAAACTAGGCGAGGGGGGGGGGGGGGCTCCTCTGCTTTGCATGATGAAATACCCGAGCGATTTTACGTCATCGGGAGCTTTTCGCTTTCAAGAGAGAAGGGGTGGGGGGAGGTGAGCATGATCGGTGAAAATGACACTTAAAATTAAGTTTGCTTATCAAATGCAATGAATGAACTTAAATGAAAAGAATGAGATGGAATGGAATAGGAACGCCAAATTGGGGAAGACTTGGAATGAAACAGAAGAGGGAATAAGAACTTGGAATGGAACAGAATAAAATGAAGATGAGATGAATAAAGAACGCCAAATTGGGTAAGGCTTGAGGTGAAGCAGGAGAAGGAATGAGAAGGAATAAAACAGAATGAGAATGAAACAGAAGAAAACGAAGATGAAATAGAATAAGACCACCAAATTGGGGGAAGACTTGGGATGAAAGAGAAGAAAGCGCAGACAAAAAAGGGTATAAGAACGAAAGGAACAATATGGAATGGAACAGGACCCGTCAAATTGAGGATCAGAAATCGAGAGCTCGGAATGAAATAGATGAAAACGGGAATAAAGGAATATGAAAAACAAAATGGAATGGAACAATACAAATAAAGTCGTTTTGAAATAGCAACTTCATTCCCCCCCCCCACCCCCCTCCCGAGCGATTCTACGTCTTTGGAAGCTTTTCGCTTCCTTAAGAAGGAACCGGGGATCGTGGTGCGGAATGGATGATCGGTGAAACTAAGACGACTTAAAATTAAATTTGCTTTATAGAATGCATAAAAATTTGGTTGTCTTGGAGGGGAAAAATACCTTGAGATCTTCCTCAGTTAGTCAGGAGTGTTGTGTATGTAAAAACTACAGCAGGATAAGAGAGAGAAACACGAGGAGTCGTGAGTGTTGACAGGGAAGCGGGGGAAGGGCAATAAAAGTTCAACGATTAGTAGTTTTTTTTGATAAGAACGAAGAGAAAGTCTAGCAGCGAACCCAGGAAAGGCCGGCAGCGGCCGTCTAACAAGCTTAAAGAGTACAAAGAAAAAGGACATAAAAAGCCAGCCAACTAAGGATAAAAAGCACGGGGAACTCACGGTCGAGTGTCGCCAGAATTTGATCAGGTCATGTATGTCCGACGAGGGGGCCAGCAACATGAAGTCTCGCCACTCGTTAAAGCTTATGTTCAAACTGCCGTCCTTGTCCATCCTGCAGGATAACGAAATTCAATTAATTAATGCTTTGGGTTGGTTAGGGAAATTGTGCTCACCTGGTTAGCAGTTTTCTGGCCTCGTCTATGTCAATGTCGAGTCCAAGGTCCTTGAAGGCGGAAATAAGCTCATCCAAATCGACTTTGCCTGCCAAGAGAAATTATAATTAAATCAAGAAGATAATAGAATTAATCTATAATTACCATCGCGATTCTTGTCTAGGTGAGAAAACTGCAAGCACAAATTCTTCTCGTGCTCCCGCACGTAGTGAAGGAACTCGGCGAAGCCGACGTTGCCGCTTTGGTCCTTGTCGGACTGCTGCAGGAATTTCTACAAAAAAAGACAGAAACCAAATTAAACAACTGACGATGGCCCTGAAAATCAATATGCGCTCGGGGAAACCATAAAACTTTGAGGAAATCTCACATTTAATTGCGATTTCCCCCAGATATATCGCATGCGAGAGAAAAGTCGCTTTCATTTTAGCTTTGAGGAAACATTTCTTCTGGCATGCGAGAGAAAAGTATATAGCATGCTATAAATCCCTTGGGCCCGTAAATTAATTTGATTTTAGCTTTTCTGCTTTTCTCGTGGCATTGTCCACATGCCACGTAGCCCAGGCATAGCCGAGATTCTTGCAACCCCCTCACTCACCTCCGCGTAGACACTCGACATGCCGAACTCGTGAAGGGCCGCCGACAAGTCATGAATGTCGACCTTGCCGTCGCCATTGCGGTCCAACTGCTTGAAGATCCGCTCGAGCCGCTCCTCATCCTCGGCCGGGATCTCTGTGGGCATGATGGCCAGCGGCGGGCTGGCCACGGTGTTCTGCGGCGGCACCGTGTGCACGTTGTACGGCTGAGAGGCAAGGTAGGCATGCTGGAGGCTGAACTCTGGCCGCCGCAGTCCGCCAAGGTGCTGGTAGCTGGTGTCCTCCGGCTGGGGGTGGTGGGCGTAGTCGAAGGCTTGGGGCGCAAGGTCCGGCGTCAGGTCGATGTCGAAGCAAGGCTGCTGCTGTTGGTCCTGTTGCTGAAGCTTGTCCTGTTGCTGCTTACTTAATTCTAGGGACGCTTTGTTCTCCAAACCACTTTGCTGTCTGACCATTCTCTAGACTCGTCTTGACGTGGCTGGCAGTTCGGTTTTAATGAAGCGCTTGAGCTGGAGGTTGTGGAGATTGTGGGACTCTTTGATTTTTAGATTAGCCGGGAAATCGATGCGGTTCTATGGTCGGCGGCTCATTTTGTTTTGCGGCTTCGGTTACTGAACGTGGCGGTGGCGGCGACGGCGGCGGCGTCTCGTTCTCTGGTTGTCTATAAAAATAGAAATATTTAATGTTTATACGAATTGGCATTGTTTGAAAATTATCGTGTGTGTTTGAGAGAGAGAGCGCGACGGACGGACGAGGGCATGGATTTTCCAGGAAAATCTAAAAGTAAACAAAGCCACAATCCGCATCCAGCCAGCTGGCCCACTCAGCTGGCTGACCCCGCTGAGCCCGAACGGCGGTGACTGAACGATGAAGTCATTTACAAGCGGCTGCCTGGCTGCTTTCTTTTTTTTTTGTGTAAGTGGTCGCATTGATTATCGTTGTTTAGTTGTGGTATTTTTACGGGTAGTGGCGAATTTGAAGGTTTCGGATGAGGAAGAAACCTTGAATTGTGTGGAAAACCCCCACGCACACAGGCGAGGCGAGGGGCACTCACGCACACGAGGCTGGGCAGAGGCCTTGACATGCCCAGCCAAAGTGGAGTTGACGGGGGCGGCGGGGTGCAGGATACGGGTGGAAAAGTGTACTTGGGATTGGGAATTGTTTGAAATTTGCTTGTTTGCCGCCTGTGGGGTTGAGCTACTTGGGTTTTGTACTCACTGGCTTTCTCCAGGCGACTCGAATTTCACTAGAATTTTGTGCGTTTTATTGCCAAACTGGCAAATTTTAATTTCTGCAGCCCGTGCGTTGCTCCTCACTCACTCACACACACATACGAAGTGGATAAAAGAAAGCGACGAGCGCGGAAAGTGCTGCCACACTTTCAAATGCTTGCTACGCAGAGTTGTCAAATAGTTGTAAAGTTCCGCCTACTGGTTCCCAGCACTGCTAGGAGGTTCCAGGTCCGCCAGTTATTTATTAAAGTTACCGACGCAGAAACTACAAATTAGGAAATTTAGCAACATTATGAGTTTACAGCGAAAGCAGTAATCGATTTTTTGTAAAAATAATCGTTTCTAAAGAACAGCTGCTTAAAATCGAAACGGGTGGGCAGGCCCGGTCCCACTGTTAATTAACAGAGGCCAATCCGCCATTTTGGCGCGCACGCTGAATTTAAAAAGAGCCGAAGGTTTTAATGTTGGAGGGAATTAGTTTTTAATTTTTATAAATTAGTTGCATTTTTGAGCTACACATTTGTTTATTTTGGGGTACATTTAAATTGGTCTATAATTGCAAATATATAATTGAATAAAAGTTATACTTTTCGTGTAAAATCATAAAAGAGGAATTTGCACATGTTCCTTGTAATTTAAATGCGCGTACATCAGCTTCTTCGCAAAATTAAGGCCAAACAAAGATAATTCGTAACAAATCATAACAAACACATTGCAATTATGGAATTGGACCGGCTTCGTTTTCTTTAGTTCATTAACAAGTTCCAAGCATCGTCCTCGGCGCTGGCCTTTGGCTCCGCCGCTCCTGCCTGCCCCTTGGGCTTCACGTTTTTCACATCCAAACCCTCGAATCCCTCGCTCAGCTTCTGTGATGTCTCCTGTAGTTTCATGTTCCTTCGTGCACTCGTCCCGCCCGAAGGCATATTCTGGTAGGACATCTCAGAGCTTTGGTAGGAATCGAATCCCGACCAGTCGTCGTCTTGGGTCAGCCCAGCAGTGCCGCTGTTCCCTTGGCTGCCCAGTTGGTTTTGATATGAAGCCGAACTGGTCAGGTGGCTCTTGTTGTTGTCCGCCGCCTGCCAGCCGTCCCAGTCGCTGTCGCCCACGCCGCTCTGCTTGCCCAGGCCGCCGGCCAAATTGCTGCTCACCGAATGCGAACGCTGGTAGGCATTTGGGTCCGCTCCGGGGTCGTTGTAGCCGCTGTGGGAAGAGGGCATATTGCCGCCGGCCAGGTTGTTCCATCCCCGCTTGCCGATGTCGGTCACCTAGAAGACAAAGTTTTTGTAAATTGGCCGCTGGTTTTTAGCCTCTACCGACCTTGAAGGCCACATCAGAAACTCCGCTCTGCACGGATTCTAGCAAAGTGCCGTCTTTAATCTAACGAAATGAAAATCAAAACAAAATAAAAAAAGCAACTACAAAATGAAAAGAAAACCAAGCGATTCCGGGTGACTGACTAACCTTGTTGGAGGCCAAATTGACTGTGGTCACGGCCTTTTCCTTGGCCGTGCTGGCGAACTTGGTGGCATTGGAGGAGAACAAACTCCAGCCGGAGGCCAAGCTGGACAGCGTGGAATCGATAAGCTCTTGAGATTGTGTTTTTGGTGGAGGATCGCGCGTGAAACCGAATCCTGCATATTTGCCGCCCTGGCTCGGTGGCAAGTGCCTGAAAAAAACTCAGTTAATTTCATGCCCTCGATTTGCTAGCCGATTACCCACTCTGGGCGAGAGGCATTCTCGGCCTGGCGTCGATTAAAGAACTCTTCTTTCTGGTCTTTGAACTCTCGCGTGTTGAACTGCTGATAACCGCCGGCCTCGCCGTAGTTTCCTCCGCCGTTCTGATAGCCGCCGCTGCCCGCGTCGCTGTAACCTGTTGCACTGCCCTGGGGATGGCTGGGGCGACTCATGGAACTCCTGCTGGCAGAGCTGGTGAAGGAGCTGCCGCTGCTGGCCAATCTAGACTCGGCCTCCTTTGGGCTCCAGGTCTTTCCCTGGGCCAAGGTCATGATCTTGTCCCGGTACAAGGCGGCGGCCTTGGAATTGTACCGCTGGGTAATCGGCGCTCGGTCATTCCAATCCGGCTGGTCTTCCAGGAACTCGCGGGCGTTTCGGTTGCCGCCAGCCTTCATCTTCTCCAGCTCTATGTCCTTCCACTTGTCCATGGTCACCGAGCGGACAAAGGACAAGTGCACGCCCAGGCTGCGGTGCTTGCCCGAGCATTCCAGGCAAATCCAGATGCCGTACGTCACCGACACCCACTGGGGGTTGTGGGTTCCGCACTCGAAGCATTTCTAAGAAAAGTTAAGCCACCAATTTTCTTATGAGTGTGTGCGTGTGTGTGTGTGAGGGTTTGAAACTTACGGAATTTTCGTCTTGGGGTTTGAGCTCTTGCAACACACGTCGCGTCCTTGGGCTGGCCATGATGGATAGCTGAGGCTGTTTATGAGTCTGGCTGAGGGGAGCAGCTGCTGTCCACAATTATGGAAATTTTCAAAGTTTGCTGACGCTGGCGAAAATTGAAGGCAAGGGCCGAGCAGAAGACTGTGGACGGCCAGCGGGCAGAGGATATTGGCTACCTACACTAAACAAAAGGTTTCACTGCTATCCTAATTACCATATTTCGAAAAATGTGTTGGTTGCGGTTCTTAATCTTTCGAATTGGCAATTAATTGGCCAAAAATCTGTTTTAAGCGAGTGCCACTTGTTGGTAGTGTTGGTAAACGCACGCAGGCTCCACAAATTGACGTGTATTTTCGTGGTGTTTCCAACACTTCACATACCAGGGTTGCACACTTGCGCTGAACTCTGGTGCATGGCGCGCAATTCAAAATCAAACGATTTATTTTGACGAAAATACTTTTTTATTTTAATTGCTATCTATAGAAGCAAATCCTTCTATGCCATTTAGTGGGTGTGGATTCGAAAACTAAGTGTCGTTGTAGGTGCTTTTCTATATGCCTTTGAATTTGTAGTTCCACATCTGATCGCCACAGAAGCTGTAGAAAAAGCGGGAAGACTTCTCCGGTTTTCTTAAGACGTCGCTCGGCGGTCTGATAGCATTTCCAGGGCTGCGGCTCAACCACGAAAAGCCTCGCTAAATTAGAGAGTTTGTTTAAAAATAACTTAAGTCCGCTGTCGTGGTGATTCAAATGAATCCACATGGTTATGGAAAAACAGCACACGGCATCGAACTGCTCACGTCCGTGGCTTCTCAGGAAGTTCGAGACTTTCTCAAAGGCCTCTTCATCCAGGACATCGACGCAGGCATAGGTGATCCGCTCGTTTGAGCTCTCCTCCTTCGCCCTTTCAATGAGCAGCGGATCGATATCCACTCCTAGTATGTGAACCTGTCGTCCGACACAGTTTTCCACAAACTCATGCAGCAGTTCGGTGAGAACTCCGGAATTACAGCCAACATCGAGCAGCAGGTAGGCCGGTTGGGCCTCAGCGCAGTCTCCGTTTGTTTCTTCTTCTTCTGCCAGCCAAATGTCGGTTGGGAGGAGTTTCAAACGCTCGCTGGCTGAATTGAACTGGTAGTAGTTCATGAAGTTTCCATACTGCACGGCTCCGGGATCATTGTTGCGTCGGTCCATTTCAAAGACCAACTGAAGAACCGTTTTTGTTTTGTTTGTTTCAACTGTTTGTGTACGCGAAGGGCGCTGCGTGGCTCAACATGTGTTTCAAGGGCTGCAAGCTGCTGCACGGCTGCATTTCGATAGCAATAAAACTATCAATTGCTTACGGGCAAATGTTTAATATTGAAAGTGCGGTGGTTTTTAAACAAATATAATTAAATAATAACATGGCCCATAAATAGAAAAGATTAGGTGGGATAAAGACGTCTATGAAATTAATAATTTTGGGTGGCTGTGTTTTTAAAATTATTGAAAGAAAAACAGAAGTTTTTGTCCCATCGGACTAAGCGCGCCAGATCGATAGCAAGAAAGTAACCGATAGTTCCAGGGATGGAGAGATCGGGTGTGAGAACCATTCTGCTTACGGGCCCTCCAGGTGAGGAATCCCAGATGCTTCTGGTTGAGTTTTTATCTTGACTCCTTTGAAGGTGTCGGCAAGACGACGCTGGTGCGTAAAATTGTGGAGAAACTTCGTGCCCATGGCCAGCTGCAGGGCTTCTACACAGAGGAGGTTCGCAAGGCCGCTGGCGGCGGGCGCATTGGGTTCGACGTGGTCTCCTTGCAAGGACAGCGTTGTCCTCTAGCGCGCGACTCGCCAACGGATAATAGACAAAGACCCCGGGTGGGCAAGTACTCAGTTTATGTGGAGGATTTCGAGGAGTTGGCGCTGCCTCTGCTCCAGGCCAAGTCGGAGGCCCCAATCCTTGTTATAGACGAAATAGGGAAGATGGAGCTGCTCAGCCGCCGCTTTGAGGCCGCAGTCGAGGGATTAATAAAGCAGGGAATTCCGCTCTTGGCCACTATTCCAATTCGTCCGTCACATCGACTGGTCGAGCGCTTGAGATCCTCTCCGGATTCGGTTGTTTACCAGGTGACCCCAGCCAACCGCGACCAGCTGGCAGCCGAAATCGTTCAACGAATCCTTGAACATGTAATTTAAATTATAGTTTAATTTTTGAGGAGCCTTATTCGAGTGGCAGTGGCTACGTCAGTTCGTTTCCCGTGGGCGTCAGTGAGGGCGGCGGCATCGTCGTTTGCTGGGCTTGCGATTCGCTCTTCCGCGTCGACCGCTTCCTCACGCGCTTCGAGTCCTTGGCCCACTCCATGTCACTGAACGCCTGCTCCGTGGCCCGCCAGTGCAGCTCCTGCCGCTGCACCAGTTCCGGGTGCTTCTGCTCGAACTCCCTATCGGGCGGCAGAATCAGCTCCCAGCGCTTCGTGTCGTTGACGCGGGCCACTGTGCTCAGCACTTCCAAGGCTTCGGCTTGGGGCAACTGCGTGGCCGCCATGACCTGGGTGCGGCTCAGGAACTGGGCACGGGAGAACCTAAAGAGCTGAAAGAGCAAATGAATTTTGTCAATCATTCAGTCAGTCAGAGTGGGGAGGACTCACAATGTAGTCCCGGGCCCGGATCATCTGCTCGGCAGGGACGCCATTGGCGTGGGACAGCATCTTCTCGGGGTAGATGGTCTCCGACTTGGGCACCCAGTTGCCCTGCAGCAGGGTGCCCACTTGGGGCAGCAGGGCCAGCACCTTGTCCGCAGCCACATTGAAGTTCACGTTCTCCGTGAGAAACTCCAGCAGATTATCGAAACTCAGCATTTTGGCTGAAAAGATCAACAACCAAAGATCAGTATTTGATTTTTTTTGAGCCTGGCAGACCCACCATCCTTGAGGATTATGCGGATTTGGTCGAGGAGCGACATGGTCCTCAGCATGGCCTTGTTGTAGACAGCCGAGCTGTCGGCCGCATTCACCGACTGGACGTGCTCATTGTGGGGCAGCAGCTTGGCCAGGTAGTCGTTGGGGTGGATGGACAGCGACTCGGTCATCATGTTGACCACCTCCTGCGTGCTGGCGAAGAGTTTCTGCCGCTCCACCTGAGCTCTCGGGGTGTTGCGGCCATGCCAAAAGGTCTCGCACCAGGGCTCGTCGACGCTGCGCTTCATGAAGCTGTCGTAGCCGCGCTGCTCCTTGGCCTTCTTGGCCACGGCGCCGCCGCGGGCGAACTTCACGGTGACCTGCTGGGGGGCTTCCTCGTCGTCGGCCTCCTCGTTGAGGGCCTTTTGCTCGGCCTTTTGCCGGCTGTCCTCCTTGTCGAAGTGCGAGAGCGAGGGGCGCATTTGCACGATGCTGGTCAGCGGGCAGAGGTGGACCTCGCGGTCCGAGTAAATCCCAGCCACGTACTTGGAGATGTCCTGCAGAGATCGGGAGCTAATGTAGGCCTGCTTGTCCATGATGCCGCGTTTGAACGTCGGCCGATCTGAGGGCTTCAGGCCGTAGGTGTTCTTGCCGTCGGCCGCGATGGCAAACTGTTCGCCCTTGAAGCGATCGTAGTATGCACATTCAAGGTCGAGGCCAAAGTCAACTTTGACCTCCTGGCTGAAGGGCTTGACGCAGCAGTTGGAAACCACCGCATTGTCGTGGTTTGGTGTGGTGGTTTTCGTGGGATACTGGAAAAGGTAGAGGTTGTCCAGCAGGTTCTTCGATAGGTAGACGGGAATCTAAGCCACAAAGTAATTGAGTTTAATGTTTATAAAGTGAAGTTTTCAAACTCACCTCTTCCACAACAGGATCGTTTTCGGGATCCATGCTCGACAAATTCTAACAATTCCGCTTTTCTCAGCTGGCCATGTGTTTACCTTCGTGCGCTGTTATCGATAGCTGGCCGCGGGCTTATCGAAATTTAAAGATTATATCGATGGCTGGGCGGCACTTTTGAATTGAGCAATTGAGTTAATGCGTTAAATTGAATAAATTAACTGCAATTGCAATCTTCTTCAATTACCTCGGGGCGTGTGCATGACACGGAGTCACACCCTTTCCCATATCGCAAAAGAGGGCGTTTTTTGCAGGCCGTTTTTTATCAATTTAATGTGGGGAAATTGCCCCGGAACACCTCTTGGGGTTTGGATTTCTGTTTATGTGGAAGAGTCTGGCCGACTGTCTGCCAGCTGTCAGGGTCCCGTCCTACTGTCTCATCTGTTAAGGGGAGATAAAATGCAAAGCACCGGTTTGTTTCCTCCCAAGTGTTTGTCTCGGCAAATGGAGGATAGCAGGGGCTGATCTGTTCGTCTGTCTGCTAGGGTGCCCGATCTGAGCAATCTCTCTAATCTCTCTATTCTAACGCCTCTGCCTTCTATTTGACTGCCCGGCTCTCTTTTCAACCGTTCCTTGGATCCCTTAAAGTCCGAGGGATTGCATATCTCTTACGTCTGACGACAGGGAACTGCACGACTGAGTCAGGCCTCCGGCAATTAATCACGCTCCAAAATATGCTAGTCATTGCTGTGTAGTCGGCTGTGTTTAATTGCAGTGATCCATTTCTATAGAAAAGCAAATTCAAGGACTACCAACAGCCTAACGATGAGTAGTGCGTTGTTTTCTAGGCTCCCTTTTGTCATTGTTATTTGGATTGATCATAGGCACGTCTCATTGGTAATTCAGCAACTCCGTTCATCTGCTCATCTGACCATCAGTCCATCTACTCATCTGCTCATCTACTCATCTGTCGAGTTGGTCATTCTACCTCTTTTTCAGTCTTACCTACAGGCTGACCCTCGATCTTCTGTTCTTTTTCTCATCTGTGTCCTGTTGCTCATAAGTCAATTTACTCATCTGTCCATCTACTCATCTGTATATTTACTCATCTGTCCATCAGCTCATCTGTCCTCTTGGTCACTCTTACTCCTTCAGTGTTATCACCAGGCTGACCCTCCAGTCGATCTTCTGTTCTTTTGCTCATCTGTGTCCTGTTGCTCATCAGTCCATTTACTCATCTGTCTATCAGCTCATCTGTCCTCTTGGTCTCTCTACCTCCTTCAGTCTTATCAACAGGCTGACCCTCCTGTCGATCTTCTGTACTTTTGCTCATCTGCCCATCTACTCATCTGTCCAGTTGCTCACTCCACCTCTTTCAGTCTTATCTGCTCCTCGCCTCCTGTCGGTCTTTCCGTCTCTCTGCTTATGAATAATCCGCCCTTGATGAGTAATTCGAGCGTAGCAATCAAGTCGGGAATGCAATTGCAATTGCCAGACGACTTGTTTATTATCTGAGAGAAGAGCTGATTGAAAATAAATTAACACACACACCGAAGCGGATTTACAGACATGAAAAACAGACATGATATAGTTTTATTTGTTTTTCTCTCACTTATTAATTTGTTTAATAAATATACAAAAATTGTAGACCTGCAATGTTAGTTTTGCGGTGTAAGTAGTTCGGTCGCTCGATCGAATAAAAGAAAAAGAAACACATTTCAGAAAAGACAGAATTACACATATGAAAACAAAATAAACTGGACCGCGGGCCAATTTACCCTTCGTCTGTTAATTAACAACGAAAATAACTACGTTTCGGGTTATACAAATTGGAGAATTTCGAAAGGCACACATTCAATTCGCTTCGGTATTAGTCTAAATATTAATTTATACTGTCGCACAACAGCAGGACCCTGAAAACAATGTCCTTGTCTCTTGTTCATAACAATAACGCACTCACGACACCAGAAAAGCATGCGGGTTAATTGATTTGTGCTTGGCACTCTAAGACTGGGCGGCCCCATTCCGGGGGCCTGGTTACGACCAGCCGCCTGTGAGCTTGTGGAACATCTCCTCGTTGAGGGTCTGGTTGTTCTCCTTGGAGCGCATGGACATGAAGATGTAGCCGCCGATGAACTCGTGCACCACCTTGCAGTCGGCCGACTGGCAGGAGAACACCACGCTCTCCTCGTTGAACTGGATCATCATGCACTTGATGCCCCAGTTGACGTTCCAGGCCTTCATCGTGTTGTAGCGCCAGGTCTTCATGTGGTCGCCGGTGTTCAGATCCATGCGCATGATGCGGTTATGGGCCACGCCCAGCAGCTCCTCCTTCTTGTGGCCGTCGAACTTGATCACGAAGAGAGTCACCCCAAAGCCAGGCAGGGATTGCCAGGCCTGGATGTACTTCATCTTGGCCTCCATCATCTGCAGGCTGCGCACATTGGCATGGGCCTCCAGGATCCTCTGCACAGCCTTGCTGGAAAGCTTGCGCAGCATTTTGGGCGACAAATAGTCCGTGGCATCCACTGATCGGGGGTTGACATTGACTGGGGCCCCCTGGGCGGGCTTCTGCATTTGGAGAAGCGAGCGAATGCTGCTCACCTCGCTCTCGTAGGAGCTGTCGGCCAGGGAGCGGCCCTTGGCTGCCAGGCGACAGGCAGCCATCCATTTGGCGTATTGGTCTTCGTTTTCGCAGCGAATCCAGACCTCGTTGTTGGGGCCGTTGCGGCCCTCGGGCGGCACCTCCAGGCGTATGGCGAACTTGCCCTGGCCCAGGTTCACGTCGGGGGTCACCTCGCAGCCGCGCAGGTTGATGGTGATGGTGGGGGCCGAGCGGCGCGACTCCTCCTGGCTCTTGTACAGATGCAAGTGCAGATCCCGGTAGGTGAAGAAGTAGCGCTTGTAGTTCCTCAGCGTAAACCGCTGCGGCTTCAAGAAGCGCATGTAGTCCGACAGCTCGGGGATGCGGGTTATGTTGCCGGCATCAGAGCCGGCATTGGGGCCCTCCAAAGTGATTTGTAGTTCATTTAAAGCCGAGTCGATGTCGTCGTCCCCATTCTCCTGGCTCGACGAATCAATGCCAGAGTCCAGGCCCAAGGGATGCGAGTCGGTCTGCCGGTTCACCTGGAACTGCAAAGCGGCAAACATCAAAGTCTCCTCCTCCGCGCAGTCGAGCTCCTCGTTGAGAATCGACCATTTGGCTTGCTCGTACAGCTGGTTGATCCGCACTTGGTCGTACTTGGGGTTCAGGTCGAAGAACGTGAAGTACTTGAAGCGCAGCCAGAGCGTGTCGAACTCCCGCACGCCCTGCTCCATGATGGACAGCGAGGAGTCCAGCCAGCCCACGTTGAGTCGGGCCTTCTCGATCAGCGTCTTGGGCCGGACCAGGCGGGCGCGCACATCCGGACTGGGGGACCTTGGAGACACCGCCAAGTTCTCCTGCAAGTCGCCGAAGCTGGAGGACGAGTCGTAGGTGGTGTAGCCATTGCTGCTGGGCTTCCAGGTGCCCGTGGGCGAGCTAATCGGAGTGCCAGGTGCGGTGACCGCCCTCCTCGGCGTCGTGGCGTACGGCGAAGTCGGCGCGCACAAGAAGTTGCCATTCTGTGATCTGTCCAGGCTGCCATTGCTGCCATTGTACGCGGTCCTGGGCACAAACGAGTTGGTGTCCGCGGCCGGATGCAAGTAGGTGGTGCCATTGCCCTCGGCTATGGGTATCTTTTTGGGCGACAACTTGGAGAAGTTCTTCTTGAGATGCTCCGGCTCGATGGGCTTGCAGAGCGACAGCTCCTCGGGGTAGCGTATGTCCAGATCCTTGCAGAGATTGACCACCGCCCCGAAGGTCTTCACCGAGAAGTTCACGCGGTAGTCCAGGTAGCGCAGGTCCGGCAGCTGCACGCGCAGCGTCTTGTGCATCGGAGTGAAGTCGAGCAGCGAGTCGGCCTGGACCCCGGCCTGGTCGAGGGTGGAGCGCGTGCGGGTGAGCCACATGTTCTTGGCTGGCCACCAGAGGGCATGGTCGGACCAGTCTTTGGGCATCTCCGGGTCCACCAGCTGGAGCATGACGCCGCCGATGTGCTGGTCACCGCGGACGCGGAGGACCTTTTCCACCTGCAGATCGGTGATGAAGATCCGCAGGTTCCAAGTGTTTTCGCCCACATGAATCATCGCGGCTGTTTTGGTCTACGTCCAATTTTAGTTTTATTTATTTTGCTGGCTGGTCAGCGTCCACCCGCCAATAACTACAAACGAGAAGCATTTTGTTCTAAAATTGCCCAAACGATGACGTAATTGCGTGCCAAACGCCATACTTACGTTATTTTTCGGTCGCCTCGCGCGCCCACCGACTCCGTCAATATGAAAATGTGTGTATGCCGTTTTTGCAATAATCGAGCTGCCGAGCGAGGGGCCCTGGAGTCCGGACTCCCCTGCTTATCTCTGGCCCGAACACCAGATGTTTACTTTACGCGATGCAGACAGCTCCACTTCCACTTCAGTCGTGGCACGACTACCAAAACCAGAGGTGTAGAGAGAGAGAGGGAGAGGCGGATAGATTGAGGAGGGGAGTGGAGGGGGCGGAATCTGTAGTGTTCTAATGGTGGGCAATATATAATTTTGCGCTCTGAACGGGTTTAACTGTTCTCCCTTAACGCACGCCCAAGGTTATCTATCAGATTCTTTGAGGTGGCAGCGTTAAGAACGCCAGCGCGACTAGCGTAGTTTTCCGCACGGCGACAAAACAAAAACTAAAAAGAGACTGCAAAAATTCCACAACGAGCGGCGGGCCGGAGCCAGACAAAGCGCGATAGCGAGAGAGCGAGTGAATTAATTCATAAATACGCTCGGACTGTTAAAGCAACTCGCGATTCTTATTTTGGCCTTTGTGCCGTCGAATTAAACACAAATAAAAAAAAAACAGAATGAAAAATTGTGGGAGCGAGCCTGTTACTAACAGCGGACATGGCCACAACAGTATGTTACTTAACAGCGGGCAGCAGTCAAGCCAAGTTGGCAGGCCCGAAGCAACCAACAAAATAAAAAGATTTTAATCAGGGATGAGTTTTTGAAAAATAAATTGATTTTAACTCTCCCGCTTTTTCACTATCCAAGTAAAAATCCAATTCATTGATTATTTGGAGTTTTTGAAGTTAAATTAATATTTTCCACTTCGCTCTCTGTTGAGTCAACTTAAGTGTCCCTACTGGGAACAGAGCGGCAGCCGTCGCTTGAACACGGAATTTCAATATTCGATCGCCATCTTGTTATTTAAATTAATTTTAATTTGTTTTTTAAGCCGTGCTTTGAAAGTATAAAATTAATGGCCAACCTTGTAGAAATATTAGAAAGCCTCTCCTTTGCGATTTTTCTTTGGTCTCTTCGTTCGTAAACAAGCACAAAAAAAGCTCCGGCGAAGCTTCCATTGTGTGAGAGAGATTTGCTATTCAGTCTTTGTGGCGTTTTCGTGCTGAGCGCATGCAGCGGAATGAAATAGACGAACGTCGCGGCTCCACAAAGCACGCGCGTCCATCGGCTCGCTCCCACACTTACAACAAATATAAAACAACAACAACGGAGACGACGACGACGAGAACAACAATTCAAATACCTGTAACCGTGCGCGCCCGCCAGAGCCTGCGAAGAAAACTCGTTTGAGAAAATTGGAAAAGAAAATCGCTCGGCAAACGCATTCCATTGCTTTTGTTGTCAATGCAAGAAGACAAATCCAGTTGGCAGTTTATCCAAAACATTCAAACTAAAAACTCTTTGTACAAACTTTTCGTACTTTGTGGTCGTTGGAAAATCGATCCGCAACGAAAGGCGAAAATTTTCATCTCGATGCAAAATTAAATTACAAGTTTTGTTTACCACTTCCAAAAAAGCGAAAACTAAAACATCCCGCCCCCCCCAAAACAAACCCCACACGCCTTCTGTTGCAAATTTTCAAGTAAAAGTTTCTTCTTGGTCCGTTGGCGAAATTACGTTAATGATAAATAAAAGCGCAACTGTTAAAAAAGCAACAGCCGCCGCGCGGAAACACAAACGCCGCGCTTAGTCATCCGTGGGAGTTACGCCAAAGCCGAGAGACTGTGCGTGTGTGCGTATGTGTGTGTGTGTGTAATTGTAAGCCAAGCTTATAAGCGTCGCCGTCCACGAGTCAAAGCGTCCCACGCCGGAAGCATTGCAGCGGCGGACTTAACCTGTTGTGCGCCGGGTGGCAGCCCTGAGGTCGCGCGGACCGTTAGACAAAACGGGCTTGTCTGCTTTTCAATCGGCCATTCGATTGGTTCTATTCGATTGCGCTGGCGGCACACCTGTTAGCGGAGCCTGTGAAATTCGGTCAACGAGCCCAAAATGTCGCGCCTAACCGAGGAAATGGTCATTGCCCGCTCCAAACAATCCGATTTGGGTCTTATCAAGAAGCTGAATTGCTGGTGAGTCCCCCCAACCCCCACTCGCTGGGCTTTCACCGGCGCTCCAGCTGGAAGTGACCCCAATCTGGAGCTACCCCAAAACCACTTGTGAACCAGTTGGCCAAGCCAGGGGAGGGGAGGGGAGGCCAAGTGGAAAGCGCTTAAGCCGCCCGCCGTTGAGCGTGTTAAAGTGGAAGAGAAAAACGACTTTCCCCCCTCACAGACTTTGTCTTTCTTCTCCTTTCAGGGGCAGTGATCTCAGCGATGTGTCCATCATCAAGCGAATGCGGGGCGTGGAGGTCTTGGCGCTTAGGTGAGTTCCGGGGGACACGGAAGATCGCACTTCCTTCCCAAGAGGCGCATACGTATAGAAGAAATTAGTAATCCAAAACTGCCGCTGGAGTGATGTCATCGGTTCTATCATCGCTCGTTAGGGCAGCGCTGCCGGCGGCTCAGCTGCTTAATGAACAACAGACGCTAAATTAATGTTGTGGGAGTCGCCGAAATTGGCAAGACCTCAGGCCAACTTCTGTTACCGCGTGGGCCTCTGTCCGTCGGTCCGTCTCTGTGATTATGTTGAAGTGGCAGGCGCACTTGGGCTGCCTTAAAAAGCCACAAATCGGCCGACTGCCAAGGCCGTTCGCATCGATTTGCCGCGAGAGCAGCAAGATGCATTTGCATAAACTTGGCTTTCAAGTTTCCATAAATCAAAACCGAAGGCCGTTTGTCCAGAGTTCAACTCCTCAGCCAGTCGAAGGCCGCTGCATTCGTCATTTCCGATGGCTCAGGTTTTCTTATCGCCACTCGACCCACAACCAGTCCGTTGCCCATCTAAGGCAATCGAACGGGCTTCTTGGTCTTGGAGTTCTGCTTGGGGAAGGTCTCCTCCCCCAGCCCAAATCCTATTGATTGGCAGGCGATTGCGTGACAACCTTGGGCTGGAGAGCCTTTCATAACTCCCCTAATTAGCATATAAACGGCTTTGGTGTGTTTCACGCGCAGGCACTTGGGGACCCGCAGGGACTCCTGGGCCAATGGCAATGCACCCGTGCGCCATTTCGAGCGCTTCTAATTTAAGAAACCGTCACTGCCCGCCACCGGCTGGGTTATTTTCGTGCCCCCCACCCCCGGCATTTACATATTTCAGTGATAGGCGGGCTATCTTATCTCAGGTTTCCAATGGCAATCGATGGGGCAATTTGATTTGAGCTTCCTTAATTTCCCTTTAGCGTCAACAAGATCAGCACCCTGGCGCCCTTCGAGGACTGCAAGAAGCTGCAGGAGTTGTACTTAAGGAAGAACAACATTTCGGACGTCAATGAGATCGCCTACTTGCAGAATCTGCCGTCCCTCAAGTACCTCTGGCTGGAGGAGAATCCTTGCTGCGAGCGCCTGGGGCAAAGGTAAATAATCCGATTTTCCTTCTTCATTTAAATTCAACCTGTTGCCTGTTGCAGCTACCGGGCGGTCATATTGCGTGCGCTGCCGAACCTCAAGAAACTGGACAACGTGGAGGTCAGCCAAGAGGAGCTGGACGAGGCCTTGCGTGGCGGCGGCGCGGCCAGTGCCGGCGGTCAGGGCCAAGAGGACGAGGTCTACGAGGACGCCTACGAGGCCAAGCAGCCCCAGCAGCAGCAGCAACAACAACAACAGCAGCAACCACACAACTACCCTCGCCACTCGCCGCCGCTGCAGCAGCACCACCAGCAGCAGCATCCGCACCGCCGCAGCTCCAGTCCCATTAAAGAGGTAATTGGCGGCCAATGTTGGTTAGGGAATTCAAGGCCCCCCTTGGGGCTGGTAAAGGTGAACTAACCGTGCGTGTGTGTCTTCCCATAACAAGCCGCCTCAATTGGCCAGTCCGCTGGCCGGTACAAGCGACGGGACCAAAACTAACAGTATCACCGACTTGTATAACACTCCGCCCCCCAGCACCCAGAGCCAAGGCTCGATGCCCCCCACACCGACCAAGGTAAAGCCCCCGCCCATTGCCGATTTCCATACTTCCCCCTGTTAACCTTCCCAGCGACCTAACCCGCCAACTTTGGCTTCTCTTTTGGCACTTCCCCGCAGGAGCTGGCGCATCCGCCTTCACCCAAATTTAACACAATAACCAAAGAGCAGCGGCTCTCCTACCATCAGTACGAAGTAAGAATCTCCTCAGCTTACTGCCGCCGCCCGCGTCACACCCGCCGGAGTTGCAGAGTCACGCGTGACTGGCAGCGAGTCACGCGACCCTGGCATGCTTAAGGTTCTGACGGGGAGTGGCCGGCGGCGACAGCGAGCTCTCGTTTTCCGGATTCTATTAATGACTTGCACACTCTCACCCCCGCGCCTAACGGTTCTCCTTGCCCTCGACTAATACCACCACATCAGCAACAACCACAGCCACAACCACATCAACCGCCACCACAACAGTTTCAGCAATGGGAGACCCGCTCGCCTGGCTCCGATCAGGAGAGTCCGCACGCTGGCTACAGAGAGCGCCCGGCGCCTCTGCCGCCCAGCATATCCACGCACTCGATGAAGGTAGGCGTCTCCGGATGCGGCACAAATCCCAGACTCCATCTGGAGCAGAGGCACCCTTGTGATTTGGTATTCCGTTCTGCTTCCTCCTCAGGAATACTATCAGTGCGAGCGGCCCGCTTACCCAGTCCAGTACCGCCACAGCCAGACCGACCTGACGGAGTGGGAGGAGCACCAGCAGCACCAGGCCCCCCAGGTGCACCACAATGCCTACGGCAGCACTTTCCAGCTGAACCAGCGGCGCGGCGGCGGCGCCGAGGTCGACCGGTTCGCCCACCGCAACGGCAATGCCCGCGAGAATGGCGCCGAGTGGACCGAGCACGAGGAGCGGCCGCGCTCCAGGTGAGGCTCTCTCCCTACCCAAGATTGCTGTTTGATTTATCCATTCCCTTTCAGGCGGCCGGAGGGACGCTTTGCGGACAACGCCAGCACTCTGTCGGCCAATGTCCTCAACCATTACACGGGCTACCACCGCCGGCCCGTGAACAGGGTGAGTAGGACTCGTTTCGCTTTAGTTTCGATTGTTTTGATCGTGTGTTTTGGCAGAACTCGAATTTACTCTCGGCCACGCTGTGTTTGGTGAAGGAGCTGGACTACGCCAGCCTCGAGGTGCTTGAGCACGCAGTGCGCTGTCGGCTGGACGAGATGGCGAACGAATGATTGCGTCTGTACAATCGCCAGTCGATTAGTTAGTCGAGTGGGCGATGAGTGACAACTCTGACGGGCCGAGCCCCGGTCGATACTAAACCGATAACACTTGCCAATCGAAACTCTAATAAAATCAATTAATGTAACTCTTTTGTAAGCAATACTCGGTAGTTAGAGAGAGCATTGTTGAGCGACCTCAGAATAGCCTAGATACGATAATTACGCGCGCAATGTCGTCTTTAATTTTGTATTTTTGTACTTAACATTCAATCGTTTGACTGAGCACAAAGCAAAGCAAGAATATCGAATGCCAGGAACTGCCTTCGTTTTGTTACGGGCTAAGCGAGGCTCTTCCCTCCGCAGTGGATGGCAAATATTAAACTGTTTACTTTTATCGTTTTTGTTGAACAATTTAACACAGTTTGGCCACTAAGTAATCTATTTTTTCTACTGCATACGTCCAGTTTAGTTAAGTCTCTCCGATATGAACGCATGTTAATCGTTTTAACTAAATTAACTGACAACAAACAAATCAAAACCGTTTATTTATTCTATTCTGTATTGGTCGTCGTCTTGGGCTCACCAAGTGAATTTATGCGCCAACAAAACACGCAGATTTGAATTTAAATTTGAATTTGCCGCCTTTATTAAGCGCTGCCAACCCGTGCAACTCGTCTTTTAACAGGGATGATTCAGCTGTACAGTGTTCGCTGTTAAGTAACAGCACATTCATCTGCAGCACTGTTAACCGCAAAATTTTGCAAATTTTGAAATTTAGCAAATTGCGCGCCAACGAGCACTCAAAAGCATGCAACAGATTTTTAATTAGCACCTGCGTGATAGGCTATGCTTTTTGCACAATAATAAAAATTTGCCCCTGTGTGATAGGCAACAGTTTTTTTTTCAAAAGTTCGTGTCTAGGCTAAATTGCAAAATTTTTCAAAATTTTCAAATGCAATTATCTCGAAAACCAAGCAAGCGAGGTCAAAGGTCAAATATGTTTTGGAAAGGTCAGATGGTAGG
>JBAMCP010001157.1:0-23078 GCA_037075105.1 Lissocephala sabroskyi | reverse complement strand
ACCTTTGTCAAGTTCTGTTTGTTGTGGCTGCTTTGTTTGGGTCTTTGTTTTGACCCCGAAAATGTTTTTGTTCCTCATTTTTGTTTTTTTTTTTTTCCCCCCCCCCCCCCCCCCCCCTCGCTTCACCCACAACCGCAGTCACCGCTACACAAGCAGAAAAGGTGGTCGGTCGGTCGGTCGGTTTGGCCCTCCGTTATTTTTTGGACGAAGGGAACTTTGTTGATTTAACTCGCCTTGACTTGCGGTACTTTTCTGTGTGTTGCTTGCTTCGTCTTCCGCTCCAGCAACCACCACCTTCAGGCCTTTAGCCCCCCTCCACCGCACACTCCTCGTGCCCACGTTCTTTTCGTTGTATTGAAAAGTTTGTTTACCTACGAAATTGAAGTGTGAAATAAGCAAAGTTGAATTATTCCTGGCGGACATGATAAACTGCCCGGCCACCCCCACCGCCCACTTCAGCCGCGGCTACCCTGCCCCCCGCCCTAAATTGGGTGATATTTGGCGATTTATTTGTGTCAATTTTGAGGGCTTTGCCTTTTTGACTTTTTTATTTTATGGACGCTGCGGGCAATGAAAGCGAGGGGGGGGGGAGGTTTGTGGGCCACTTAAGTGAAATTCCGTTTTGCTTTACAAATTCTTTGCTTCCGCGAGTCGCTGGCAACCCTGGCAACGGGCATTCCTTCCTCTCTCTCCTTATTTTTCCAGAGTTGCTTTTGGCAAAACTTTTTATGAACTTGACTGGACGGAAGCAAAGTCTAGTTAATTTGATTTCAGACATTAATTGCAAAAGGTCGACTTTAATTACACACACACACACAGAGAGACTCCCCCACCCCCCGATTGCAGATGTTGCCAAGGGGAAAATCGAATAATCGCATAATGCGCCCCCCGAGATAATCGAAATCGAAAGACCGAAGACACCTAATAAAATCAACAACATCAAATGAATCCACGCCCAGCGTAGGCTTCAGCCAAGTGGGCGTGGCACGTGGACTAAACACGGCCATGTGGCCAGTATCAGCCGGCCCATAATTAATGGCAGCGACATGTCCCAAGTGCCAGTCACGATTTAGCTAATTCTTTATCGATATGCAGGCCGATAAGACGTGCCGACGAGCCTATCAATGCCCAACCAGCAGGCACAGTGGGGCCAACTAACAAAATACTCAGCCAAAAATATAAAAAGAATCGACTTAGATTCGGGGAAAGCCTTGAAATTAAAGATAAGCAGTATAACAAAGTCAAGATCTTTGAGAGAATCAAGATTAGTATCCTTAAGGCAGTTCTGCAAATGAAACTCCTTAGAACTCTCAAAAACTTACTACTTGTATTCAAATTATTCTACAACAGTTCCTAACTTTAACCAAGAACTTAACAAGTTTTTCCTTGAGAAATAACGACGGAAAGTCTTTGAAAATAAAAAACACTTTTAAATTCCCAAAATCAATTTTAAAAAGGCTTTTAAATAAACTTAGAAATTCTTCTAAAGAAGTCCCTAAAATATTTTAAGGAATGCTATGAAAAAAAATCTAAAGAATTACCAGAAAACTTCCATACAGGAAAATTCTATTTGTATAAAGAAAATATTCCCAAAGAATATAATAATCTGTTCTCCAAAAAAAACCCATCAAAAGGCCAGCAAATTACCCAGAATAAATTCCCTAAAATAACCCTAAAAAAGAACTCAGTATATTCCATTAAAAAATAGATAGATAGATAGAAAGATAGATTTTTGGAGTAGGATTACTTAAGATTGAATAAAGCACCCCGAACTTTCTAACTATAAAAGATTAAAGTCATTCAAGTTGCCAAATTACCCAGAATAAATTCCCCAAAAGAATGCTGAAATAAAACTCAGAATAATTCCATTTAAAAATAGATTCTAGATAAATAGATCTTCGGAGTACGATTACTAAAGATTGGAGAGATCTTCCCGAACCTCCCCACGAACCATAAAACCTTAAAGACGATCCCATCCCTGCCCTGCTCGATTCCTTGGGTATTATCTTCCCAATTATAGATTCCCGAAAATTCTTTTGTTTTTTTTTTGTTTTGTAGTGCAAATTACACTAAACTGGCGGACACTTGGACACTCGGGCACACGGACACTGGGCACTTCATTAGGCCGGTCGTTTCGAGGATTTTTATGCTTGTGTGCGAAGGAAGCGAATGGAGCGTGCGGGGAACTTTTTGTTTCCTTGACTGTCAGAATGGGGGAACCTAATTATTTTGAGCTAATTTGCAGTAAAAACTCCCGGAGAGTGGCAAAGACTTTTCCTAAACGTTTTTATTGCCTTTTGTTCGTTATGGAAATCCAATTAGTTCAAAGATCAAAGCTCTGTTCGATTTCCCATCCCCCCAACTCGCCTACAAGCGCGTGGAGGTCATTCGAATTTTCATTAGCTTGGGATTTTTGAGATTTCTTTTCAGTTTACAAGCTTAACAGGAAGCTATGAGCATCTGAGGAACATTTAAGAACCAAAATAATGATATATAAGATTATTGTAAGAATTCAAAGACCTTAATAGTTTGATCCAAAGAGAGGAAACTTTGGATTGCCTACAGACCCGTCCAGGGCCATCAGATTTTTCATTTGCTTGTAATTTTCTCAGTTCCAAGTTTCACAGGAGCCTTTGAGCCTTTAGGAAGCACTTCAGAACCAGAGATAAGATCTTTAAAGGCTTTATAAAGATTCAAAGAGCTTTATAGTTTGCCTAGAAACCTGCAGGACTTCAAATTTTTCATTAGCTTTGGTATCTGGAATCTTTTTTAATTGGTTAAATTTACAGGAGCCTTTGAACTTTTGAGGAACATTTAGGAACCACAGAAAAGATCTTTAAACTTTTTCTAAGGATTCAAAGACCTTTTGTCCTTTTCTTTATCGCTTCCCGAACTCCCACTCCGCGCTTACTTTCCTCTCGCTGCTTAGAGAACTCGTCTGTGATTCCTTTTGTGTTTTTAATATAAATTTAAGCTTATTTTTTGTGGGGTTGGGAGGAAAAATTCTTTTTCGAGCCGCACATGCGATTAATGGCCGTGGAGGCGTGGCCAGCTTATGACAAAAGTTTTTCCTAAGTTTTTCCCAAGAAGTGATTTTCGGCGAGATGCTCGACAAAATTTTTGAATGCTCGCCGCGTCCATAAAAATTAATGAATGTAAAATGTGCAACTGCAACTAATTAGCCACCGGAAGAAGTTGAATCGCTTGCCAGTTGCCACGCCCACCCGCCCCCCACTCCACACTCCATACTCAACCGTTTGAATGCACTTAACCTCAAAAATGGGGAGTGGGTGGTTTTGGGCTGGAAAACCGACTAAGCCGGCGATTAAACAACAATTGGCTGACAGTTATTTACACAACTTTGCTGGCGGATCAATGCAGACGACGGCGGCGACGAGCTATTGTCTACCCGTGGCGGGGGGAGGGGGGAGTCTACGGCTCGATTAAAACACAACAATTTGCTGATTTCTTATGCAGGCAGTCGCGGCCGATGCCATCGACTTCCATCCACTGGGTAAACACAGACGAAAAACTGCTAAATCATCGCAATACAAAACCAACAAAAGCTTCCCGGAACTCAACCCATCCCCCACCCCCCTCTCTCTTCATCTCTCTCTCTCTCTCCATTTCCTTCTCTTTCTTGCTCAGTGTCGCTCTCGGTCTTTACCCGCCGCACATGGCAAGCCGACAATATTGAAAATACAATCCGTCTATTGCGAAAGTATTGATATGGCGAAACCTATAAAATACATAAAGTATCCACAGTGAGCACTCCATAGAAATAACCCAAAAGGAACCCAAAAAGAGTAGGAGAGGAAGGAAAGAGATGAGAAAAGTTGGCAGAGCCCAAACAGCCCTCAAAACGAACCACAAGTCATCTTAAGCTTTCCACTTTAAAGACGGAAACAAAACAATTTTCGAAGCTTAACCGAACCTTATTGGATGCCTCGAATTTCGTTCCAAATCTCCAAATCAAAGTTCCTTCAATGCTCAGGCCACAAAGCCAACAACCCAACGAAATCCCAAGCCGGCTGAGAACCAAAGAAACGAGGAAATTGAACCTCCCACAGAACTAGCTCCGGAGCTTATCTATAAAGCCTCAAACACCCACTCACTCCAAACCTTTCCCAAAGTCAAAGTTACGCTTAACTTATCCGAGAGAGATCTATTCCAAGACCTGAGTAAAACCTACAAGAAACTTTCTCCAAAACGAAACTTACTCCGAACCAAAGAGACAACAAATGATTTCACCAGAAAACCCAACCCAAGCCAAGCCCGAAGCTTACATATAAAGCTTCAAACACCAGCTTACCCCGAACCTATCCCAACTTACAGACGAGTTCTCTCTCTATAGATCAATCCTGAGCTCCAAGTTCCTCCAGATTAACTTCCAGTTCAAATCCAACTTACTCCGGAGCAGAAAGTCAAACTGAGCTAATTTTAAGCCAAAAGGAAACAGCCAAGTGAGTCCTTTTGACCGGGAATACAATGCTTCTGAGCTCAGAACCCTATCCAAATGAGATCTACTCCAAGTCCTCAGCAAAACCCGGAAAAACTTGCTCCGAAACAAAGTTTATTCCGAACCGAAAAGGAATCAAATGACTTTGCAGGAAAACCAAACCAAAACCGAACCGAACGAAACAGCCAAGTGAGTCTTTTTGGCCGAGTATATAAGGCGCACCCAATCCGAATGAAATCTACTCCTCAACCTAAAAAAAAACCTTCAAGAACTTCCTTCAGGACGAAACTTACTCCGAACCAAAAAAGAAATCAAATGAATTCTCAGGGAGACCAAACCAAAACCGAACTCAATCAGAATTAAGGCTCTTCTTTTTCGATTTACCCTTTCAGTTGGTTGTTTTTCGCGGTGACTATGATATTGTGAGGCAACTGTACTTTCAATGTTTCATGCATTGAATGCTTTTAACAACAGAGCTCTGCCCTGATGCCGCTGTTGTCTGTCGAATGATTTATTGATGTCGGACGCAGCGTATGTGCCGCATTTAGTTGCAATGCGGTAGACCACCCAGCCCCCCTCCCCCCCGCTCACCCCACCAACCACCCCCACACCCCTCCCGCCATTGATTGCCTGGCTAATGGCAGCGCCAAGTTAAAGTTATTAAAAAAAAAAATAAACGCGAGTTCTCAGGAAACTCGAAATTAAATACAAATTTTCAATTCGAATGTCAACGAAGGCGAATTTGCCATTCACACTGACCGCCGCCGGCACTCGGCGAACCCTTCGAAGGATAAGCTCTCATGAACCCAGCAAGCATTTCAAGGAACCACGAAGGGACCTAAAATATTCAAGAATTTAAAGGCATTTTTTTAAGGGAGTTAAGATAGAAACAGGACCCAGGACAATGCTTGCTGGGTGCGGAAAAAAGAAGGTTCCAGCAGCGACAGGAGCAGGACAAGGACCAGGCCATCACTATGAAACCAAAAAGTCTTAGGAATTCCGGGAACCGGAAAGACAATTCAATTCATTAGCAAAGTGCATTTTCATGTTGCCATCTGTGTGTGTGTGTGTGTGTGCGTGAGTCATGCCGGCAACAACAGTAAATTGGAACTAATATGGCACCCTTCCCCCCCCCCCCCCCACTCCTGCGCCAGGACCTACTCACTTTACAGGCAATGCAAAGACAGCATAAATAAAACAATATCATTTTTCAAAAATCCCCGCAATGCAGCGGGGGAAAGGGCAGCCGGTCGACAGGACCTGCGGCAGGGCTGCCAACTGGGCAGCAGGTGGAGCTGTGCAGAGTTTTTGGAATTCCTCGGTTGTTTCCTTTGTGGGTTTTTAGTTTTTTCCCAGCTCCTTTCGTGTGTGTTTGGGTGAAAGGTTCGAAAAGTAATAAAAACGTGCTTATAAAATCATTTATTGAATTCGTGACAAAAATACTCACACACACACACTGGACACTGCAGTCACCAATGCACTGAACAACCTCGAGGGCGTGGCAAGGGGCGGAGGATCAGTCACACGTCTTGGGAGAGGCCAGCGGAGTTTGGATTTCGGCTCGTTGGTCTGTCAATATTTGCTAGCATACTTTTGAGCGTGGGTCTTAAAATCGCAAGGGGAGAAATGAACAATCGAAGTGGCCACAAATTGCCGAATTTTGTATGCTTTTTTTGTGAATTAATAGAGAGAAAGACAGACAGACGGGGGACAGTTAAATGAAGAGGGAAATTGAGCTCCAGATTTTGAAATTTCCTCTTCCTCTGCCTTCCCTCTCAGGCGGTTGAAAAGAATTCATCCGAGCGACCTCCTAACCCGCTTGGCATCATAACTTCAACTTCCTTATAAATTTGCATTGCCCTAATGCCAGCTCTTTTATTTGTGCCCTCCATTTAATTATATTTAAAAATAACTGAATGATTTCATAAATAACAATAGATTAAATAATAATTTTATTTCTCTGCCTTCGCCATGAGCTGAGTCGTTGCATACTTTTTGATGCAATTAAAAAAAACCCAACCAACCAATCAACAAAATCAGGGAAGGAGTGAGTCATGATTGCCGGGCAGGGGGAAGAGGAAGGGGTAAAGAAGGCGAAGGATATGCTGGGGTTGGGGTAAAAACCTCTACGCATAAAACGCAAACCCAGTCGATTAGACTGGCGGCCGTCAAAATGAAATTAAATGCAGCAAAGGTTACCCGACTTCCCCCTCCCCTCCCCCTACCCTTGGCATCCAATGCCTCCCCCGAGGTGTAAACGGCGGCGCGCCGCCCAGCATGCAATCCGGCAAATCCGCTGGGCAGGTCCTGATTTTGTCCGGCGGCTGCGAAGAAGCCAAACAACCGAACGTCTGCCATATTTGCAGGTCACTGCGCGCATACAAAAGACAAAAGGCTAACGGTGCCAGGCGGCGGTTGCGGGGGCGGGGGGAGGCTTTGTTGGTATTACAACTGCAAGTGACAAGCGTTTTGCGTGGCCTCGTGCAAAATTTGCGACCGCAAACGGTAAATGCGACAGATAAAGAGAAAAAAAAAAACAGAACCAACAGGACAATGAAAAAATAAAAGCGAAAGAGAAAAAGGAAGAAAAATTCAGATGAAAGTTTCTGCGTTTTCCCTCTTAAATTATCGGAGGGAATGAAGAGTGGAGAAAAGGAAACGCAAAGCTCTTTAACTTATAGGAAATAATACCAAAGGAAGAATGAAGAGAAGGAAGAGGAGGAAAAGCAAGACAACAAAGAATTAAGATCCAGAGAAAGTTACATGGAATTTGGGAAGGGACAAAAGGAGTACTGGATTACCATTCCCATCAATTATATAAAAAATTTGAAGGAATATAAGAACTACTAAAGTCCTTAAAGACTTGGAGGGTCTTAA
Source organism: Lissocephala sabroskyi (assembly GCA_037075105.1). NCBI lineage: Eukaryota > Metazoa > Arthropoda > Insecta > Diptera > Drosophilidae > Lissocephala > Lissocephala sabroskyi. Next base: position 15,742 of record JBAMCP010001157.1, on the reverse strand, counting down.
AGTTTCAAAATTTAAGCCAGAAAGAGCAAAAAGTCAGAGGACTAACGAAAAATTAAAGACCAACAGACAAGCAAACAGTTGGGAAGGCAGAACAACAGCTGGACAGCTGGGCAGCTTGGCAGCTGGGAAGTTGGGCAGTTGGACAGACGAATCAACTACAACAGTGGGTAGAATTCCTTCACTCTTCAATTATTAATCAAATTAGCAAAAGGTCAGAAGTGAATCCAAAAATCAAAGACCAACAGACAAGCAAACAGTTAGAAAGGCAGAAAAGCAGCTGGCCAGCTGGGCAGTTGGGCAGTTGCTAGTGCTAAGCCAGCCAGTTGATAGAATTTCTTCACTTTTTCTTAATTAAACAAATTAAATAAAAAATAAATATTTTTTACACTCAAAGCTTTTCGGAAATTTCCACTGGATATGAATTTTTCTATACAAAGGATCAAGGCTGCAATGTCAAGAATTGAATTCCTTAGCAATTCGAAATTACTAACAACAAAAGGAAAATAATTTAAACCAAAAAAATTCCTGTCGAATTTTGAAACTAAAATAATTAAAAGAACCAAGAGGAAGAAAAAGGACAGCAATCAAAAAAAGCCGAGTATTTTAATTGCGGTAAATTCTGCTAGTCGAAGAGAGAAAATCAAAGCCAAAAAACACACACACACACGCACAGCACTTCCATTTATCCGGTGGCTGAGGGGGGAGGGGTTAAATCAAACTTCAAAACGGCAACTTGAAACTCCAGCCAAAAATGTGCTTGTAATTTGTATGCAGCAGGCCTAACGGTACCCACCACACAGGAGTGAGGAAGGGGAGGGGGGAAGGTGGTCAGTGGGTGGGGGCTGCACGTGCCTAGGCAACCAAAATGCAATGCAAAAAACCACACACACACACACGCACACCCACAGAAAACATAATTATAAGCACATGTTGCTCACACACACACACACGCACACCCGCAAGGAAGCAGTCCAGCCGAGTGACGTGGCGGGGGTGGGGGGAGGAGGGAACAACCCACCGAGAGCTTTAAAATGCATTGGTGGTCAGCTCAGCCTTCACACACCACACACACACACTCCATACACAAATTAGAAGAGAACACGAAGCAGCCGCAGTCAAAGTAGAAGAAGAGGAAACTTTGCCTCTCCCCACCCCCCACCCCCCTGAAAACTCCTGGTCATCAGGCTTGTCGGACACCCGTGTGTGTGTGTGTGTAGTTTTGTGCCTAGTTGATTAGCCCTCTTGGGGGGCCTGGTAAGAGTTTCTTTTGCGGCAGGCAGGCGACCTCCTGGACGAAGGACTGTGGACGTCTCGTTTTTGGGATTTTGTTACAACACTCGGATTTCGCCAGAGGTGCGGGTTGGCCAAAAAGTTTTCTGGTCAAGCAAAATCAAACTTCCCTTCCCATCACCCATGAATCCTTTTGAATCCCTTGTTCTTTTTTTGCCAGGCGCTGCCTCCCTCGTGGAACATTTTAATACCATCAATGCAACGGTAACTTCCAGTGACGCGCATAATTCACTTGGCCGGCCGCTTCCTGCAGCTGCGCCTGTTGGCCAGGCAACAACAAAAAATAAAAATCCCCCCCCCCCCCTAGCGATTTTGTCACATTTTTTCACGATATTTTAATATACCGTTACCAAAGAGACGCCAACAGGGTTTATTAGTTTTGAAGAGAACAAAAAATGATCAAAAATACAGCTTAATTATTTTGGAGAATTAACAGAATCTAAGGATTTTTCTGAAGTATTTCTCAGGCAATCAAGTAAATATTTTGGCTTTTTTTCAAGGCTTTTAAAAATCTCCCAATCTTCACACTTCGTTCTTCAATTTCGAGCCCATTATCTCAAATATTTCGGAAAACTAAGAGAATCTAAGTTTTTTTTCTAGGAATATTTTTCGGGCTTATAAGTAAAATTTTTAGTTCCTTTCCAAGGCTTTTAAAAATCTTCCAATTTTCTCCTTACTTCTTACTTTAATTTACAATTTATCTCAAATATTTCAGAGAACTATCCAAGATTTTTTCTAGGAGTATTTTTAAGGGTTGCTAAGTAAATATTTCAGTTCCTTTTCAAGGCTTTTAAAAATCCCCCAATCTTCTCCTCACTTCTTTCTTTCTTTTCGGACCCACAATTTATCTTAAATATTTCAGAGAGCTATCCAAGGTTTTTTCTAGGCTATCAAGGCAAAATTATGAAATCCATTCCATAACTTTTGAAAGTCACCCAATCTTCCTTTAATTTCTTTCCTTAACTTTGTCTTTTGTCTCAGTTTTTTTCCTTGCAATATTAATTTTTCTATTTAGATCTTTCTGCCCTTGATTTAAGTTAACTTCCTTTGTAGTTTCTCTCTCTTTATCTCTCTCTCCTTCGCTTTGCTCCTCGCTTCCCATCCAAGCCCCAAGATCCCTCTTTCTCCCATTTAGAACCTCCCCAGTTTCTCTTCTCTGTCCCCGTTTCCCTTCCCGACAGAGTATTCCGTCTTCTGTACTTCACTTAATAAATTCCCTTATTCAATTTCCTTTTTTCCCCTTTTTATTTATTTATTTTATTCCCTTTTGGTAGTGTTTGTGTGAAAGTCCTGGCATGATTTATTTTTGTTACAAATTAATTTTCATATTTTCCAATTCACAATTCACACGGTTATGTGATTAATAAGCGACAGGAGACGAACGCTTAGAACTGAGCCGGACCAAAGGACGAGCCTGATCGATGAGGAGGGTAGGAGGTTTAGGGAATTTATTAGAATGAAAAATGTTGACAATTTCAAATGCGAGAATGCATTTTGGCCAACTGCGTTTAGCGCATTTGTCATTTACACAAGGCCGCCAGAGACGCCAACGCAGCGAACGCAACTGTACTATTTTTTTAGAGACTTTTGGGAGAACAGAACTTAGAAAATCGCTGTGAATAGGGATTTAAATAAAAGAGAGGAACAACAGTAAGACAAGAGCATGACGAGGTGAACAAACCGCCAGGTTCTTTGGCTTTTGGGGCAGACTGTACTTGCTGTGGAAACTGTACTTCCGCTCTTCTGGAAAGCTCTTGAAAAATAAGACTGGCTGGTGGCTTCGGGTGGCTTTTGTGGACTCCCGAGGAGACCGAGCTTCTCGCTTGAATGACGGACTGAATTCTGGACTGTACTCGTTTTACAGACTGGAGTTTTTGCTTTTGAACAGACTGTACTTTGTCAGCGGCCTCTAGCCTCCATACTTAGTTCTTTTGGAAGGATAATCAGCTCACAACAGGATTCTGTATAGGCAAATTACTTCAAGAACTGTCCAAACCCTGCACTCTGCCTATAGAAAGATCTTAATAGACCCCCCCAAAGACCCAGACTTCCTTAAAGCCCCCAACTTGACCCACCCAAGCTGACAGAATTCGTGCATTTCAAGACCCAAAATCCAGCAACTGTCGTGGACTTAATCAGAGGATATTAATCCCTCTCCGAGTCCTTGCAGCTGAATGACAGCTTGAAGTTTGTGTGGAAATTAAATGAGTTCTTATTGCGCAATGCCCTTGATGATCCTGCGATTAATCGAAAGAGAAGAGTCCTCGGCCGCGATTGCTGGTGGCGGTATGACAAAAGTCCCGTTATTAAACCAAATGCACACTCATTTTTTGTCCGCTCGAATTGCCATTTATCGCCATGACAGCAGCGATGCCGGATAATGAATAAAATCTGCCACGTTTGTAATATTCCGCAAAATCGAAGAATATTTCTCTGCTTTTCAAGTGCGCCCCCCACCCCCACACCCACCGCAAGGGGAGGGGTCGACTCATATTGTAAAATCTGAAAGAGACGGCGGTCGTCCTGCCCCGGCTCTTTGGTCGATTTGCCTTCCCTTTTATCCGCTGCTTAGCCTATGGAAAAGTGCAATCATTGAGCCATTTTACGGTTTATTGAAAATGCGCCAAAAAAAAATACAACCCCCACCCCCCCAACGCTCTCTTTGTTGCCTGTCGATAGAGGACGAGGCTGATCCGATGAATGTGGAGAGGGGGTGGGGGTTGGTTTTGCTGATATGACAACTCCATGGACTCGATAGGCCTGCCAGAGCGGTTTATAGGGTGGGCGTGAGCCTGGGGGGCGGGGGGCGTGGTCGTGGGCATTTCAAAAGTGCATTTGACATTTCAATGAAACGACGTCAGCGTTGCCACTCGTCATTGTGGCCCTGCCAACTTGTTTATTGCCAGAGAACACCACCGAATGAGAAATTGAAAGGCGGTGGGGGCGGGAGGCGGTGGTTTTGTAAGGTTAGAAAGAAAGTCGCTAGTTGCCGGTTCTTGTTGATTACTTGACCGTTGCCTCTGGCCAGGACATTCAATCAAAATTGTACAGCCCCCCATCCCCCCACTTGTGGCCTAAATTTGTACAGCATTTGGCTATAAAAATGATTAAATTTGTTAGCAGTGGAAATGGAATTGGCCAAATCAATCGACCGCACAAATCAATTGCCGGTTCAGCTAATCTTCTCGTCCTTTTCGCGATTCCTTTTTGCCTGACATTCAGTTTGTTTGCATGAATTTCACGAGGGGAAAATAACTTTCAAAATATTTATAAGAATTTAAAAAGTTAATTTAATTTTTAAGGTTTAAGTTCCTTAACTTTTTTCTTGAAATCCTGAAAATGAATGTACAAAAATTCCTTCAAAATTCCTAAGATAAGGAAGCCTCCGCTTCCAGCAAATTTGTGCTCTCCAAATATCAAAATAAACCCACAAAGCTGGAGGATAAAAAATAGGGTAACTTTCGGGGAAACCCACAAAAATAAATCCCGGAATTCTATAAAAATATTATGATTAGACGATATTATCATTTTATTAAACAATCTTATGGGATCTTGAGTATTTAGGACACTGAAGGCTTCAGCAGTTCTTGCTTTTTAAGGGTAAAATTAAAGGGTAACTTTCCAAGTAAACCTGGCAAAGAATTCCTAAAATATTAGAGTATTATCATTGACACCAATTAAAGAAATAATAAACAGTACTTTGGAATCTGGAGCTTTAAAGACACTAATGGGTCGGGGAGCTCTTTCGTTTTAAGGGTAAAAATAAAAAAAAATAAAATCAAAAACAGGAAATATTAAAATATTATTATCAACGCCAATTAAAGTCTTAATAGTGAGTAATTTGGGATCTTGAGCATTAAAGATATCGATGGCTTTAAAGGATTTCGATCTATTTTTGGTGTTCTACTTTTATTCCTAAAGAAAAGGATGATCTCAAGCGCAATTCCCTCCCCCCCCCCCTTTGGGCGCACCTTTTCTTCTGCTTCTTCTTGGTACCTTGGTATCCTTCTTTCCTTTTGCTTTGTTCGTCATCGTCGTGCGCTTTTCTGATAAGAAAACCAAAAATCAAAAGCAACTCAAAAGTGACGGTTGCCTGTCCGTCGGTCGGGCTTCCCTCTGTCCCTTTCAGGACCCCAACGCGCTGATGTTTCCGCTTGCCAAATGCAAACGGAAATGTCACCCTCTTCCCCCCCTCCCCCAGCCAAGCCGACCAGCTTGTCCTGCGAAAAAAATTTGCTCACTCTGGCGACTGCAACTGCCAACTGCTCTTTTGTTATGAATGATGATGGACCTAAAAAAAGGAGGAGGATAAGGATGTGGCGGTGGGGGAATTCCTGGCAGGAGAACCCGTTGCCAATTCCGCTGCCCTTCCTCCTGTGTGAGGGGGGAAGAATCCGGAAAACCAAACGAATTTAGAACAAAATTTTGGCCACTCCCCGCCCCCGCCGCCCACCCACGCCTACGCGCTTCCTCCACAAAGAAAGCAAAATCTCTGAGAGAGAAAGAGGTCGTCGGCGGTGAGCGAAGGAGGCAGCGGGCGAGGGGGGGTGGGGGTTTCCATTTCAATTCAGTTTGTGCAGCGAGAGCAGCGCCAGCGCCAAACTTTGAAAAATGGTAAGACAAAACTGAAAACGGTCGAAACGGTCGAGTCAAGAACGATAAAAAACCCAACGAACGGGTGCCTGGAACCAGGGATGGGGACCGAAACTGAAGGCAAAATGTAACCCAGAAAAGTACCAAAGGTTTTATACCTTTTTTACCCCAACCGCTCTTTAAGCTTGGGGAGAAGTAAGCAGATAAGAGAGAAAGAGAAAGACCTCCAACAAAAAACCTAACAAATCTTAAAGGACTTTCTTTGAGATTTGTTATCAAGATCCCAGAAGAGTTCTTCAAAGAAATACGACGAGAGGTCACATAGAATCTTGTAGAATATTACAGAGGGAATCACATAGGGCATCATACAAATAGATCCCTTTAAAGAAACCTGAGAAGATGTATCAAAAGATCTATCAGAAGATCGCTCAGAAGATCCATCAAGGTCCCCCAGAAGATCCTTCGGAAAATCTCTCAGAAGGTCCATCAAAGGGTCTCAAAAGATACCAAAAGATCCCTTAAAAGATTGCTCAAAAGATATAAGACGATACCTCGTAAAATCCATTAAAAAATCCCCAAGAAGATCTCTCTAAAAAACTTTCAGAAAACCGCTAAGAAGATCAAGCGAAAGATCTGTCAAAAAATCCCTTATCCCCAGCATCGAAGCCGATAAAAGAAATAAATAAATTTACCTGAAATTGAATAGATAATTTATAGAGCCTCCCGAAAAAAATCTCTTAACCAAGAAATAAATTCGCTGAGAAAACTAAAAATCCCTCAATCCTGAAAGTCACAAATTCCCAAACAAGTTCGACTGAAGACAAAGGACGAATCCAACTGAAAACCACAAAAACAGATCCCCGAAAAAGAAAAAATAATGATAAGAAATCGAACCGAAAGAGCCGAAATTCTTGTGACCAACCCAACGGACCGAACCGACTGTCTGTCCGCGGAGGGCGGGGGCGGGGCGCGGGAAACGAAGGACACAGGAGACGGTATTGAAATGCAAATAGTCGCATCCTGGTCGAAATTAAATTATGTGGAAGTAATGATAACCCTTCTGCGTTGCGGATGCGGATGCGACGATTGAATGGCCAGTCCAGCCGGCCCCGCCCACCGGCTTCGTCCTTCTTTGTGCCGCCTTTTTTGGCAGCTGTCTTTGGTGGGCTAAAAAAACCAACGAAATGGGAGGAGGGCTGTGTGGGTTGCTGGAGATTTGAATTGGTGGGTGTGGCAGGCGCCCACTAAAATCACCAAATTTATGACCAACGGATAATTAATTGTCAACTCTCAAGGATTCCCAGGCACGTAGAATCCACCGCCAGTTAACGAAGGACAATCGGCTGGGGGGTGGCAGGGTTAAAATGAACGTTTCCTGTCGCTGACAAGCGACCCCCCCAAAAAAAGGTGTAAAAAGCCCGATTCCTGGCATCCTTTCCAGCCCAGCAGCTGGCAGGACCGTGTGAGTCGCTTGGTCAATCATTCAATTGGGGGCTGGACCAACAAGGAAGGTGTTGAAAGAAAGGATCTCTCAATAAATTAGTAAGGCAAACGACAGTCGAAAGATTCGGCTTGAGGGAGGAAGAAGAAGGAAAGCCTTTCCAAAAAAAACGTGAAGAATTCTCTAGGGAATTTTAATTCTTAGAGGAAAAGAAAGACTTCCCAAGAAAACGGGAAGAAATCTCTCGGGAATTATAATTCTTAAAAGAAATCTTCTTGAGATTATGAAAAATGACATTTCAAAGATTCGGCTTCAGAGAGGAAAAAAATAAACAGAAAGACTTCTAAAAAAAAACCGCAAGAGTTATTTTGGGAATCTTTATTTATAGAAGAACAGAAAAAAAGAAAGACTTGCCAAAGAATTCTCTCAGGAATTTTAATTTTTAGAAGAAGTTATCTTAGAATTACTAAAAATGACAGTGCGGGTTGAGAGAAGAAGGAGAAAAAAGGAAAACTTCCCAAAAAAACGAAAAAAATTCAGAAAGAAATCAGCGTGGGACAATTGAAAATGAAATGAAGTAAGAAAACTAAACCACAAATTAAACTTGAGGCTCTTAACTATCCAAAGAGGAAGAGCATCCTCCAGCCCTCTAGGCCCATGACCCGCCCCCCTCCTCCTGACACCAGCAGTCCCTTCACCCCTTCGTTTTGTGGCAGTCCCAAATCAAAATTTTGTTGCTGGACAAACAAAACTAGAGCAAAGCGTACGTGCAGGCGACAGCTGCTGGGGTCCCCCCCCCCCCCCACAACCGACCCAGTTCAGTAGATGAATTGTTGGGGGCGGGGGGCGTGGGCGGCTGAATGAAGTGATTGACTTAATGCTAATTCGGTATTCGCGCAATTGTTTCAAAAAAACAAAAAAAAATGTTGAATGGCAAACAAGACGATGACAGACGACAGCGCGAGGACGAAAAGGACGACGACAAACGGCGAAGACGACAATGATGACAGACGATAGGGGAATTGAAAAGTAGAAGGCTTTGTAATCCACTCAAGGAGCGCCCGGCCAACGGCCAACCGGCCAACGACTAAGGACATTCGACATTCTCTCTCAGTTTCCTTACTGACAGGGATAACGCCACCCAAGCTCGGTGGGTGGGGGGTGGGGGAGGGACCGCCGACAATTCACAAAATTGTTTTCGTGACTTAAATTTTTGCGTGGTAGTTGGACGTGTTTGGAAAGCATATGATGTGATTTGCCCATCCAAAAGTTGTCCTTACTATCGTTATTATCCCTACCCCCCCCCCTTCCCCCTCCCCGCAGCTGTTTCGTTTTCTTCTGTCCGTCAAGCGCCGCTGGCTGGCTGGTTGGCTGATAAAAGACGGCAAGCAAAACCAACGGAAATGCAATTAAATTTAGAAAAATATCCTTCTGGTTGGGCCAGTCGTCGGCGTCCACAGCTCCCACTGTCGTTTTAGTTTATAACAATAACAAAATATCCCCACCCCCACCCCCTCCACCCACTCGTGTAATAGTTAAGTGCCACTTGCTGTGACGTCAGAGGCCAGCGGATAGGCTGTGTGGGGAGGGTGGGGGTGGGGGGATGGAAAGTGCTGCTTTCTCGGCTTTAAATAAACAGAAAAGAGGAGGCCGCTCCCTCCCCCCCCCCACACCCCCACGCACATTGCGTGCTTTGCATTCAAACGCTGACACTTATGACGTCACCTGCGTGAGTCACGAAGGACAGTGAAACGCTTAGCGTGAGTCACGTTGGCAAAACAAAATTCAAATTAGCTTTTTCGTAATACATTAAACTTCGGCTGGGGGGTTCAAGAATCCTTAAAAGCCTATAAAGGGAATTTCTCTATATCTCAAACAGATACTTCGTGTCACGATTAAGGGATACAAAATTAAAGAGAATACATAAAATAAGTTCTTGGATTCTTCAGCTTTGCATGGAAATTACAAACGTTTCTACGTCTTGAGTGGAAAGTTTAATGAAACGCGAATAATACGAAAAATTAATACCGATAGTTCCAAGATAACTTCTTCCAAAGGACTGTAAGCTTATCATCCTTCTATTATATCTTCAGAGAAACTGAGAAAGACTCTCAAAACCATCGAGAATCATCCAATTTCACTTGCGTGAAATGCTAAGCGCAGCGCAGTGAAAAAGTAATACCGATAGTTCCATGATATCTATCTCGGAAGACTATTAGCATATCATCTTTCTATTTTCTCTGTATTAAATCTCCAGAATAATTTAAAAAGACTCTCAAAACCATCGAGAAAGTTTCAGTTTTAATTTTCCAGAAATTATCTCCTTTCTATTATTTCTCTATTTTATCTTCAAAGAAACTAAGAACCATGGTAAATGCCTCAATTTATCTTCGTGAGTCACGTTCTTATGCTTAATAATACGATACCTTCTCCAGAGGATTATAAGCGTATCTCCTTTCTATTTTCCCTCTATAATATCTTCTCTTCGACCTGAGAAACCAAGAACTACTCTCAAAACCATCGTAAATGGTCCAATTAAGCTTTCGTGAGTCACGCTCTCATGCTTAGCGCAGCGCATAAGCAGGGGTAAATCGTAGGCAAATAAAAGAGGTGCAGAGAGAGAGCGCGAGGGAGAAGGAGAGAAAAAGAAGAAACAAAACAACCGAAATGGCAGGGAAGAGTACAAAATTTGCTTAGACGCAATTTGAAAACCGAAACTCCCCAAAGTCTTGAGTAAATGTTAGGCAAGTATTTTGGAAAACCCCTCTCTGTCTCCCTCCCCCCCCCCCCCCGCACACCTACTCTCTTTATAGAAAACAAAGGGAGCTAGCAACTAAATTACACTATGCAAATATTTGCAATTGAAAAGAAAACAAAGAGCCTACAAAAGTTTTTGGGGGAAACTGTGGCAACGCCTTTTGCAAATTAGAAATCAAATAAAATTGCACATTTGCATTCTCACCCCCACCCCCCAAAACAGACTACTGTACATCTGTCCAGCTGTGCATGTGCCCATTTATATTTCACTTTGTGCGAATGCAACAATTTCAAAAGCAAAATAACACAAAACAAAGAGGAAGAATAAGTTCCCCCCACCCTAAAAGGCCTTCAGGTCAGTCGGTAAATAACAACAAACACACACACACACATGCAGCAGAGACCAGCTGTGTGCCTTACCCTTCCCCCCACCCCTCCCTCTTGCTGTCTCGCTCTCTCACTCTTTCTCTCTCTACCCTTGTGGCCCGGACGTTTAGCGCTTGGGACCTTGGGAAACCAGAAATCGCGGTTCGAATCCCCAAATGTGCGAATTTTTTTTAACCCTTTTTTTATTTAAGTAAAGGGTTCTTTTTAATTAAAAAAAAAAAAATTATATTATAAATTTAAAAAATTTTTTTTATTAAAAGCGATCGCAGCCCAGAGAGAAAAAGCAACAGCCACCGGCCAAGCCAACCCAACCGATCGGCGTTTTTTGTTCTCTGTTTTTTGCTCGGTTCGATTCCCCAAATGTGCGAATTTTTTTAACCCTTTTTTTATTTAAGTAAAGGGTTCTTTTTAAATAAAAAAAAAATTATTAAATAATCCCCAATTGTTTATTCAAAGCGAGAGAAAAAGCAACAGCCACCGGCCAAGCCAACCAACCAACCGATCGACGTTTTTTCTGTTCTCTGTTTTTTGCTCGGTTCGATTCCCCAAATGTGCGAATATTTTTTAACCCTTTTTTTATTTAAGTAAAGGGTTCTTTTTAATTAAAAAAAAATAAATTATTTAATATTTTTTTTTTTTTATTTATTAAAAGCGATCGCAGCCCAAGAGAGAGAAAAAGCAACAGCCACCGGCCAAGCCAACCCAACCAACCGATCGACGTTTTTTTGTTCTCTGTTTTTTGCTCTCTCTCTTCTCTGACAGAATCTGCATTGCCCGCGGGTCGCGGGCCGAGGGCCGCTGCACACTTGACGTCAGCGTGACGCGCTTTATTCTTTGCAATTGCGCTGCTTGTAATTCTCAAGTCGCTTTTCTGCGCTGGGTCAATTCAAATACAGCAACTTGGTGGTGATCAGCCAGGCGGTCGGACCGCTCACAGCTACCAAATCGTTGGCCACACCCGAGCAAATTGTGCGCACGTCGTTGTTTCTGTCCGGACCACCAGCAAAAACAAACTCGCAACTCGCTAGAAGAAACTTCCATCAGAGAGACTCAAGGAATATATAAAATGTGCAGTCAGAAAATATGAGAACCCCCCGCCCCCGAAGACCCGATATTAATTAAGGCATCTAGAAAAATGGAATTCAAGAGAAGAGAACACAACTTCTATCCATCAATATGAGACACTCAGATTGGAGGAGAGCAGACGAAAAAAACCCCGACGAATCGAATCGCAAAACGCAAAACACGGAACACGGATATTGATCAGGCCACGAAATAAATGATAATGATGCGTATAAGGTACAAAATACAAATGAACTGAAACTGAACTATGAACTGAAAAACTGAGAAACCGGCAAACGAGAAAATCCAAGAACTTTGTGAACGAAAATCAGAAGAAGGGAAAACCACGGAAATCTGCAACAAGCGAGCGGACATTAAGATGCGGAAAACAGCTCAGAAGAATTATCTCCCCAGAATATATATATCATCATGTAAAGAAAATCGATTAATATAGCGCTACTGGCATATTTCAACACGAGAGAGTGATAAGAAAAACTATAACAAGCAAAAAAATCCAAAAAAAAAAAACCCTTAAAAAAAGGGCGAAAACCTTAGCTGTGAGCGGGGGCGCAACCTCAAAAGTTGCGCTCAGTGATCGCTTTTTGCTAAATTTCAGAAGAATTTCAGGAAACCAACAGGGTTACCAGAATTATGGCCATCCAACTTTTAGTTTTTGCCACACCCGGGTAAACCAAATTGGAATTCACTATCTCCCTTTCTCTCCCACCCAAAACAGACTCGAGATTTTGAGGAAACCAAACAGCCCAGTTCGATTCCTTGAGGCAATAAACGAGGGGAAGTACAAGAAATTTGTTTGATTCTTTGGAATAACTTTAAAATAATATAAGAATTTTGGAAGGCATTTCTCCTGTTCCTTGAAATTACCTTAAACAATCTAAGAACTCAGCCTGAAGGCCCTTGTTGCTCTGGCTTTTAAATACATTGTTCTTAAGAATTTAATTCTGAACTACAATTAAAATAAATAAAAAATAAATTAAATTTAAGAACTCGTCAAACCTTTCTTTGGCTTTTGGAATTACTTAAAATAATATAAGAATTTTTAAAGACTTTTTTTTTTCTACTCTTTGGAATTATAAACTTAAAATAAATATAGGATTTTTTTAAAGTTAAGTTTCTGTTTTTTGAAATTACTTAAAATAAATTAAAAAATTGTTGAAGGTTTTATTTTCTGTCCCCCCAAAATAATACGCGAATTTATGGTCATTTTTTCTGATCTTTCAAAAAATACTTTAAAAAAAATAAAGGAATTCTTGAAGGTTTACTTTTTGCTGTCCTTTGATATTTAAATAAAACATATACGAATTTTTAAACGTTTTTTTTTATGCTGTCCATTGGAACTTATTTAAATAATATAAGAATTTTTTAAGCCTTTTCTGTTCTTTGAAATGACTTAAAATAAATTTAAGAATATTCAAAGATTTTTAAATTCGGTTCCTTGAAATTACTTTAATTGAAAAAGCCCATATTTCATTTATAAAAAATATCACTAGATTTGAATAATGTTCATTTATAAATCAAAGGCCGCACTGTTTTTTAAGTTCCGTTAAAGAATCGTCTGGAGGTTTTAAGTTCCGTAAAAGAATCGTCTGGAGGTTTTAAGTTCCGTAAAAGAATCGTCTGGAGTTTTTAAGTTCCGAAAAAGAATCGTCTGGAGGTTATAAGTTCCGTAAAAGAATCGTCTGGGGATTTTAAGTTCCGTTAAAGAATCGTCTGGAGTTTTTAAGTTCCGAAAAAGAATCGTCTGGAGGTTATAAGTTCCATTAAAGAATCGTCTGGGGTTTTTAAGTTCCGTAAAAGAATCGTCTGGGGATTTTAAGTTCCGTTAAAGAATCGTCTGGGGTTTTTAAGTTTTTTTTGCAACCTGTGTTCTGTTGTTACGGTGTTGCGATAATTAAAGAGCATAAATAAAATATAAAAAGAAAATCTATAAAGTGTTTCCAAATTGGACTGGAGATTACTATTGTATTTCTTCATCAGTTTTTACAACAACTTTAAATAATATAAGAATTTTTTAAGACTTTTTTTTTGCTGTTCTTTGAAATTATTTTAAATAATATAAGAATTTTTAAAGGTTTTTTCTGCTGTTCTCTGGGTTTTTCTTGAATATCAAACGATCTTAGCAAACGCCAATCAAGAGTGAATGAGAAGAAGCATTCAAATTTGTTCATTCCCAAACAAAACAAACAAATAAAATGAACGGCAACCCTGCAACTTCCCAAGGCGAAACTATTACGAAAACAACTGAAAAGATAAAACGACAACCCTGCCACTTTACTAGGCGAAACAGAAAATCGCACGCACACAAAGCCCAAAGCACACGCACACAAAGAGCCGCACGCACACAGGCAGAGCCCCACGCACACGCCCACAGAGTCGCGCACGCACACAGGCAACCGATCCACACGCACGCAGCCGCGCACACGCACACAGCGAACCACGCGCACGCACACAGCGACCCGCGCACACAGAAAGTCACACGCACGGAGCCGCGCACGCAGTCAGGAACGCGCATGCGCCATGCAACGCACGCACACAGGGAGACGCGCGTAAAGAAGATGGCGCCTTGCACTTTGAGCTTATATGTAATTCTCAAGTTGCAATTCGGCGCTGGGTCATTTATATATGAAATTTAGAACGCCCTACAGTTGGGCGATCGGACTTCACACAGCGATCAAAGGGTTGGCCACATCCCCTTCGCCCAAGAAAATTGTGTGCATGTTTCTTCACATCCTCAACACACGACGCAAAGCGGATAAGGAACTTGTAAAGAGGACTGACGTGGAGGAGATGCTAATGATAAGGAATAATAAGCGAAACGCGGCCATAGGCTCTAAGCCAATCTGCAAATTAGACTTAAGAGTAGAATAAGGAAATAAACAAACAAAAACACCACTCCTGGTCAGAAAGAAAGAAAGCCACAGCGCAGAGAGCCAGGCACAGCGCACCCGCGGGTCGGGAAGGGGCTTCCGGAGATCGAAAAGAGGAAAAACTGAAAGCACGAAGGAACGAAAAAATGGTAAACACTGAAAAAGATGCACAAATTTCACAAGCAAGGGCGTGTGAGCAAGATCAGAAACAAAAAGGACTTCACTCAAGGCAACTACCGGCCGAAAAATACAAAAAAACACCAAAAACAAGCGTAAAACATAAAAATCCAAAAAAAAAGACCCTTAAACGGAGGGTCAGCTGTGTGAAGGGGCGCATAAGCACTACAAAGTGCCTAGGGATCGCCTTTTTGCTACTTTTTACAGGACATTAGCGGATCCAATACTTTATAATTCCACCCACATATAATCGATATTATTTGATATCTTAATCTTAAAGTGCCCACAGATCGCTCTTCTCTCAGTTTTAATTTGAGGATTTTATCGGATCCTCCCACTCTATGTAGAATACAATCGATATTATATGATATCTTCATCTTAAAGTGCCCAGAGATCGCTCTTCTCTCAATTTCAATTTCAAGATCTTATCGGATCCCCAGCCCCACCCACTTTATAGAAGAATACAATCGAACCTAAAACTTGGGTTTTTTTTTATTTCGAGATTTAGCAGCTTTTATTTCAGGATCTTCTCACATCCGTTAGACCACTCTTTGAAAGAATTATATATCTGGTAGATAATCCAATCCAAGAATCTTTATAAAAGAGCGGGAAACCTAACATACCATCAAAATCCTTACTTTCGGTTTTCTTTTATTATTTCGATATGATCTTTTGGCAATTATATAATTTCAAGACCTTCTCAGAGAAAACCAATCCCCCCACTCTATGTAGGAATTATATCTGATAGATAATGCTTTCCAAAAACATTTTAAAGAGATCCCCAAGATCTTTACTTGGAATTTCTTTTCCCCAGTTAGGAATTCATTTCGATATTTCTTTTGTTTTTGTCTTAACGATTTGTTATAAATTTTACAAGCCCATAAAAGAAGGCCCCAAGTATCCCCGGCCAAAAAAAGAAGTTTGCCTCCCAAAAAAGAAATAAAAAAATCCATAACTTACCCAAAAACACACACCAGACTCGACTCCAGACTGCAGTGTGTGTGTGTGTGTGTAAAAAAATCTGAAAATGATAGAAAAATGATTAATTGCAGTTGGCAGTTCAGTTCAGGGCAGCCCACCGAACTGGCTGACTGCCGACCATCAAACACTCAACCCCCCCCCCCCCCCCCCCCCCAGGAAAACTCCG
>JBAMCP010001156.1:0-27047 GCA_037075105.1 Lissocephala sabroskyi | reverse complement strand
GATCAAACCCTTATTTGGCTAAGTGTAACAGTAATTGTAATTTCTTCTTCTCTAATTTTGTTTAAATTTAAATTTTTTAAGTGGCTAGCTAATAGAACGTAAAAGCTTACGTCGGTTTTGAACGGTTTTTTAACAAAAGGAGCTTTGGAGATGATAAGGTCTTTATTTCCGGAACGACATATTTTTAAATAAAAATGCCTTTATTTAATGAAGCCTTAAATACATCAACGGAGCAGAAAACCTCCAGTTTTGTATAAGACTTAATTATCATGATAAGACAAGCAGATTACTGATAATGATAGTTGTTTTTATTTTAAATACATACTATTATTTTTACTTATTTAGATAATTTGTGCACTGAGATAGCACTTAATTTTAATTTTAATTTTACTTGTACAACCCGCGGCTCAGAGAGTATCGAAATTTAAATACACACCAATATCGAACGCGCAACGATAACGAACGATATCGATTGTTGCGCATTCGTCGTTGGTGACGATAGTTTACTTCTATCGTACCTTTGTCCGCGTGCATGTGTTAGTGCGATTGAGACTTTGGCTGCTGTGTTGCACGAGATAAATTTAATTTTATGCTTTTACAAGCCGACGAAGTTAATAATGGCCCGGGCAAGTGAAAAACCGAAGAAAAACTAATGCTCTGAATATAAACGTTGGTCAGCCCAAAAATTATTGTGCGCGAACGGGAATTTTTCTGTGACTTTTCTTTTCTCACGACACAGTGCAAAAATCTAAGATTGTGAGTGGGCCGCAAGTAGCCGCACCTAAAGCCAAAGCGTGGGCGGATAGTAGAAAATGAGTCGGTACTCGAATTGTGAACCTGTGAAGTTTTGAAAAGAAATAAAGCCAATAAATCTGTGCAACGAATGTTGCCCGTTTTAAAAAAGAAATACATGAAATATTATAAACCAAAATACCAATACACACGCAGCAGCAGCAGCAGCCACAACCACCCATCATACACACAGGCACACGCACACACAGCCAACAAATATACCGTTAACTTACACATGCACGGACGAGAGAATCACTAACACACCAACAGAAAGAGACGCACGCACCGACCGCTGCTGCGAGAAAAAGCCCAGTGCAAAAGGAAAAGGAAAGAAGAAAGGGAAAAAATAACGACAAAAGTGAAAAGAGGAAGCACAACGCAACGCAACGTGCGCCAGTGTGCGAGTGTGGCTGTGCGTGTGTTGAGTGTGAGAGCGGCGATGCTGCGGGAAGAGTAAAAATAAACGTGTAGTAGAGAATTTTTGAAGCACACTCCAGCCACCCCTCCAACCAGCCACACTGCCATCCAGCCACCTCCCCTCTCTCACTCACACTCTCTCCATCTCTCTTACTCTCTCTGTCCCGATTTACTACCCCCACCACCTCTGAGTGCTGTCGTATATTTATATGCGCGAAAAGTGTAAGCCGCGTTGCTGTTTTTGTGATTGCTGCTGCTCTTGTCAGCCGCCGTCGTCGTCGTAGCCGCTGCCAAAAAACGACAAACAGCAGCCAGCAGCGGACAACGTCGTCGGAGACGTAGGAGCCCCCCAACGCAAATGGCAGACCCTCTAAGCGGGCACTGCTTTTGAGACATGTCGTAATGGCCAGAGAGGTAAGTGAGAGAAGTTCCCCCCCCCCCCCACGCCCAAAGCCTGTCTACTCCCCGACCTACCCACCACTTGGCGTTAGAAACATTTTCGTACATTGATTGCCATTGCTACGCCCTTCGCAAAGCCGAGCTAAACCTGTTATAGTTTGGGCTTTATTCTCGCCATTTTCGCGTTGTTTCATCAAATGTATAAATGAAGGAATGGGAAGCCACCCACGTGGTAAAGAATATTATATTATTTTGTATTTATTTTATTTATCATTTTGAATTATGATTCGCCTAAACTGGTACCACGGTGCTCTGTTAACACTCCGAAAACCTAACAACTTGCAGCTGCCGATGGGAGAGAGCCAGCTTTCCGAGATTCCGAGAGAGGGTTCGCGCTGCAGCCGCACTGCAATTCACTCACACGCAGCACACACACACCCGCAAACTCACTCACTCATTAACTGTTAAGTGGTATTTACGCGATCTCGATTCCAAGTCCTTTCGGAAGCAATAAATTTCAGCTTTAAAAGAACCGATTTTGAATTTCTGAACTCGTGGGAATTTTCGTTGATGATTGCGCTCTTAAGTATGCAACAGTTCTTCGTTTGGGCCCGCGCGCTCATCCGCTCAAGATTGCATACGTGTTTGTGTGTGTGTGTGTGTGGTGCTGCTGGGCAGAACTGAATTTCGCAATTCAAATTGAAACAGTTAATTGAATGAGCAATGGCCGCAAATATTTAAACACGAAATGAAAATGAAAGCAAACCGAATCGAACCGAAGCCCCCAAAACTGCAACCTTGTCACTGTGTGTATGTGTGTGTGTGTCTAATTTACAAAGCTGCTGGCGCGCTGCGGGCGGATGTAGTCGCTATTTCGGGGGCCCGCCGTTGTACTTGTGGAGCGTTCGTGTGTGCGCGCGCCCGTTTGTTGGCTTTAGCGCGCCCTGATTATATCACGTAGAAAATGTAGGCCAAAGCAGCCGCCTCTCCCCCTTCAGCTGCACACGCACACACACACACACCCGGCGCATGCATCGCCAGCAGCATTTAAAATGGCGACGAGCAGAAGAGCAGAAATGAAAGAAACTCAGCAAAAATCAACAGCAAAATCGTAAAATATTTAATTATTTATAAATTAAAAAGCAAGTCATTATCTCGGCAGATAAGGCTTACAGTTTCCCAAATAATAAGACACTGACAACTAAGGAGCATAAAGAGAGCCCAGCCACGTCGGTCTCTGCAGCACTCTCTCTCGCGAAATATGTTGCGCAACAGTGAATTCGTGTGCGTTTCTCTCTCGCGTAACACCCGCCAGGCTCTGCTGCCACCGCACGTCGGCACCCCATTGCATTTTCTCCTCCTGCCGTTGCACGACGACCCGACAGAGCTGCAGGACCAGCGACCAGCAGTCGGCGGTGGCACAACAACGCGAACAGACGACGCGCAGAGCGAGTCGGAGTCAGGGTGGCGACGATGACGCTGATGTTGACATGCCCCAGCCCTAACTGGAGGCAACAGAAGCAGCAGCACCAGCACCAGCATCAGCAGTGGCCCCAGCAGTCAGTCAGTGGTGGACGCCACTTTCATCTACGTGATTCCGCTGGCACTTTCGTGAAATATTAAATTTAAACTGGGTGTGACAATTGCCCCCGAAAGGCCAATGGTTTTTTGTTTTTTGTGTTTTCTTTATCGTGCAATTAAAGTGTAGAGTGCGTGATTGCGACGGCACAAACCGAGGCCCACCCCCACTTGCCTGGAAAAACTCTGCGGTTTCAAGTGGCGCACGCAAATGGCGAAAGTGGCAAAACTCGCGTAGTAGTAAAGTGAAAGTGCGAAGGTCAACTGTGTTCATAGCTGGCGCTGGCGCTGGTTAGGCTCTCGTGGTACTCATCCTGTGCTGTCCTGCCCCTCCCAGGGCTGCATCCTGTCGATACATAAAAGGCAGCGCAGACAACAAATAAAACAAAGCGAGCGAAAGCAAGAATTGTGAATGTGTTCGATCCTCTGAGTAATACAAATAGGAATTAGATATTTTAAATATATTTTAACCTACAAGGGCGCAGGCAGGACTTTTACTACAATAGCAACATAAATGAGGAGAGACTTTTCCATTATTCTTTTTAAAGTGCAATTTTCCTAACGTTTTTATAAGCAACCCCAACCAAGAACAACGTTAACGAATTTTAATCAAGGCATTTAAACAATTACGAAATACCAACAACAACAATAACAACAAATTTTTTAAAGTTCAACTTTCTAACGACAATTAACAATAACAAGAAGAAGAAGGTAACTCACCTGAAACCCAACAATGCAACGGTAATCGAGCAAAACTCCAAGGACCAGCCACCAGCATCCATCCAGTTTCGCCATGTGGTCGAATGCCTTGTGCACTTTGGGCGTCACGAAGCCCCTCTGCAATTGCCTGAGCATCAGACAAGTGGCAGCCGCAGCGGCGGCGGCTGCCAATCAGGCCCAGCAAGGATCGGCGGCCATAACCACTGGACCGGGACCCACAGTGGCGGGGGTAAAAACACAATTAATAAGCAATTTAAGTAGCCCCCCCCATGTACCGCGCCCTACCCGCACGCGCAGGGTTGCATGTGAGCAGCTGATGCTTGGCAAGTCGGTCGCCATATGGCAATGGGGCGCAGCAGACTTGACCTATCCCAAAGCCCAAGCAGATGGGCAAAGTGAATGCGAATGCGTGTGTGTGTGTGTGTGTGTGTGTGGTGGGCGGGGGTGGCCGAGTTCAGTAGGAAAACTTGAATTAGTGCAATGTAACTGCAATGGCGGCCACAAAGTGCTGAATTGAGGGCAGGGAATAGCGGATGACAAAAGTTTTTCCCATTGGGAAAATCTCCAATACGCAGGGTGCAGAAAATTTCTTGTAATTTTTTCAACATATCGTTTGTACGCGCGTGTGTGTATGTCTGTGGGTCTTCTTCTTTCATTATTCCGCTCGTGTGCTGCACTCGTTACTGGGTCACTGGAGCGCCACACTAATGTCCTTGCTGCTGTTGTTGTTTTTGCATTCGGTGAGATTTTAAGGCGCAACAGCAATAAACGCAACAACAGTAACAATAACAGTAACAGAGCCTTAACAGAGATCAAATAACAGTGCCTCACGGGCTCTGTTAACCGAACAACAAATGCCCCGCACAATGTTAATTTATTATTAAGTTTCTGTTCCTTTTTTAATTTTGTTGGGCCCTTTATTCTTTCCTTCTCCCTCTTGTTCGGCGTGCTCTGCCCTTAGAAGGAAAATTAAGGGGAGGAAGCCATATTTTGACACATTTTATTAACAGCCTGGGCAACTGGCCTTGACATTTATCATTTGCCCGCCTGCCCGCGGCCCGCGGCCCGAGTCACGCCTTCTATCATGCGAAAGCCTCAATTAGTGGCAAGTTGGGTGATGCAGCCACACCCACTTGTGCAGCAGGGCCAGCACTGGCACAGGTGTCACGCCCTGACCCGGACTCGAACTCGGGCCCACCCATCTCTTCTCATCACAGATCCTGCCATGCACCGTGGAATGATTTTTGATTTTTGTCAATTGCAGGAGTCACGGGGCAAGAGACCACTGAAAATTTGGGACAGCTGGCGAAATGTACGAAAGGGAGTCGTAGTTGGCACGTTCGAGGAGCTCTTGGTCCGTGGTAAGGATAAGCTGGGGGTTCCTGCTTCAGAACCTGTTCGAGTTGTTCTGGAGTGCGATGGAACCCAAATCGAGGATGGCGAGTACTTTCGCACCCTGGCCAACAACACGGTCCTGCTGTTGTTGAGACAGGGCGAGCGTTGGTATCCCACAGGAGTGGATGTCATAAAGGCTGGTGAGTAAAACCAAACGGATCTCCTCTCCTTTGAATTTTGAATTAATGTGGCGGTGTCTTGCAGCAATATCAGCTATACCGAAAATCGTCTGTGAGACGATCCATGCACTGGAACTGCACGATGAGACACCGTCGTGGAAGATCATGGATAACAAAGGGCGTGTCACGGTCGTACTTCATTGGGATCAGCGGCAGGGAGGGGGCGGCAGTGGAGGCGGAGGCGGAGGCAGCGGTGGCGGCGGCAGCGGCATGTGCATGGGGGCCGGGCTGGGCAGCAGCAACGGACTCCTGTCCTCCGATAAGTACTCACCCTCGAAAAAGGGCCTCTCCGCACAGAGCTCGCTGGACAACAAATCGGTGTCCTCGCAGTCGTCCCAGCCGCGCTATGCCAGCCCGCAAATAACCGTGATCAGCGATGACGGACCGGCCAGCATATACCACCCCGGTGGTGTGGTCTTGCCGCCAGGTGTTGTGATACCAGGATCAAGTCGCAGGCTGTCCAAACAGGGTGGCTCCTTCGACAGTGCCGTGGGGGCGGTTCACGTGCACACGCCTGAGTGTGCCCACCACGCGCACACCCCCAGTCGGGCCGGCAGCCCCAGCACAACGGAGTGTGACTTCCACTGCTGCGCCCTTCACGAGGAGGGCCGCAAAATAGCCGTGCACAAGAGTGTGGCCACTTCCCCCATCCAGGATGGGAGCAGCAGTCCACAGCCTCACCAGCAACAGCAGCAGCAGCAGCAGCAACAGATGCACGCGCACCAGGCCTCACTGGCAATGTCATCGGTTATGGATCCTATGTTGGGCGGCAGCGGCAGCATGCAGAGACGGTCGTCGGGTGCTAAGGGTCATGTGCGGTTCCTCGACATTGCCCCGGAGCGGGACAGTTCGGAGAGCGAGACGGAGAACACGGTGATGGAGGATGACAAGACGACGACGGAGAAGTTTCTGCTGCTCATCGACCAGCTGTCGGTTGACCAGAAGCGACATCTCAGCATCAAAGACATCGGCATTATTTTGGAGCGTCTCAACTCCAAGATCCTCGATGTGGAGCGTTTGGATCGTGAGTCCGAGTCGGATGACTGCTACAACTGGACGATAAAAGCGACAATACGCGGGGATGCTCTCCGGGAGCTGGGCGTCATTTACAATGGCAACTACTATGCCATTTCCGAGCATCCCGGGTACAAGGAGGAGCTCGAGGAGAACGGCGACGAGGTCGAGGAAGAGGACGAGGAGGACAGAATTTAAGCACACACGAACTAACACAGAAACCAACACGCCGCATGACGCGAGGAGAAAATTACGGCAAACCAATTCATAATAGAAACTAAAAGGAAACCAAAAATAATTAACACTGATTAACTGATAAGCAAGTTAGTGAAAATGAGTGCAAAATTGCAAAACAAACTGGGTTATCAATAACTAGAGCATTTTAGAAAACAATAAAAAAACAACATACCCAAAGGCATTAAACATTAAACTAAAACCAAAAGATTTAAGTGATCACTTCGCAAATTCAAAATACAAATAAAGAACACAAGAGGCAAACAGCACATTGTACAATAGCGAGAAAGCATTAGCGACCAGCGAAGCAAGGAAATTAGAGCCAGTCGGTCGCGTAGACTAGGAATTTACACTTACAATACACAAATTTGAAAGACCGAAAACCGAGGACAAAAAAAGAATTAATTCCGCAGCAGGTAACGGTTGAGATTGAGCGCAGCCAACTTCGCGTTGAAATTACAACCAAACACCCTCTGAAATGGGAACTACAAGAGTTCAGTGTGAAATGACTCAAAATCTAACGGTGATAAGGCTCAACCTAAAGATCGTTTTATAACAATTTGCGAATTTTCGTTTACTCGTATTATCTAAGGATTGTGTACTCATAAGCTCTGTGTCTCTCGGTCCTTTTGTTCCTCCTGGTTTTGTTAAAGTTTCAAGAATCAAGCAGCGATCAGCGCTGCGATTTGTGAAGAGTCTGCACTCCTAAGCCACAAGACGAGTCTGTTGTGATTTTATTGTTATATCTAATGAACAAATGCATCCACATACCCGTATTGTACGACATAAGCATTAGTTAGAAAACTGCCAAAGATTGCAAATCCCCCGAACCGCTTGCATTTGAGCCGATTGAAATGCCAAACCCACGAGTCCCACAAATTTGTGCCAAGTTAGTCTCTAGGTTTGTCGGTGTCTATATTGTTTCAAAGTTCCTTTGATTTGAACTGGAATGTTGGTTCCTTTACGACGCAATAGGCTTCCCACAGTTCCCACCCGATTCATCACGTGAAAACTGCCGTTATTTGTAGTGTTGTAAAACGTTTAGCGCACAACAGCCAACCGAATTGGCAATAAAAAGAAGCATTCGAAGAATCACAACAAACACAAGCAAAATAATAAGAAGCAACAAAAAGACAACTAAGCCAATTCGCGATGCTGGCGAACCAGTAATTATGTAATTTTAATATTTGTAGTATCAAATTAAAAACAAAACCAAAGTGTACTATAAATTCTAGCAATGAATAGCATAGCCCATCTCCAAAACAAAAACTCCACCCCAATAAGTTTCGAACTCTCTCAACTATCAAGGAAGCGAGCATTCAAGTTGTAGGTATCTCAATATACAAGTATAAAGAAAGATGCAAAATTGACACTGCCAGCATATAATGAACGTTATAAGAACTCAAGATTTTACTTTGGAGCCTTTTGGTTAGCTCGGTTCTTAGTCCCGAACACGTACACGTACACACGACGATTGTATAGCCCGAAAACCCAAATATACTCATATGTTAATTTACTTGTAAGTGCAGACAACTCGAAACCAACCAGAACACGAATTCGGTCCCCATCGAATCTCACACTTAATGCTTTGGAGTCCCAAAAAGTAGCAGCCCCGCAACGAACCGAACCCTTTCGACCTTCCCAAAAGTAGCTGGCCTACGTAGCTCGGTGTGAGCTCTGTTTTCCCTCGAAGCCCCCAGTCTTGTCTGGCAAAGCATAAAGTGCCGTCACACTCTCGAGATCAATCATTTTTGTCGACCGACAGCCAAGCAAAGTTTGTCCAAGGCACAAATCTAAAAGAAAGCGATCGAAATCTTGAAAAACCCAAACCCAAAACTAAGCCAACAACACTCTAGTGTGTCAGCTCAATAACAAACCATAAATCGAATCTTATAATACAAATTAACAGCGAGCTCACAATTAGTAAACGAATAGAAGGCGGGCATTGAGAGTCCATTGCTCTCATTAACATCTGTATTAGTAAGTCAATAAAATAAAATAAAATAATAAAAAAATAACATAAAAATAAATTGAAAAGATCATAAGCTACCAGAGTACAGTCAAGGTCGAGTGTTCAAGGGAATCGGAACCTCTATATAGTATATAAACACACCCCACACACACACTTATATATACACACACATACATACATATATATGAATACATACCTAACATACTCGGGAGATGGCAGCATTGCATTAAAATAGGAAGATAAGGGGCCCGAAATTAAAGAGCGAATCCAAAAAAGAACAACTCAACTTCCATACTGACTTTCTCAACTGACTTCCATAATCATAATCATCGTTGACATTAAACTATAGAAGATAAAAATAATGAAGAAATAGCGCTTTAAACACGTCACGTCGTCAAGTTTACAAATTTTTTGTGATGCTAGTTCTGTTGTTATGTATGTATGTGTATGTAGGCGTATGTACGTGGTGGGTGGAGGAGAAAATGGATTTCGAAAATAGAAATAACAGATCCCAGCCCATTGGACATGCGATCAATTTGTTTGTTACCCACATCCCCCGACTCCCCTGCGCATTCAACTCCCCCAAACTTAACGAGTTCTCTCCCCACACTCTGTGTAAATGCAATCAGTTAGATTTATAAGAGGCAAGCTTAAAATTTGCATGAGGCAGCCCCCATAACTGAAACGAGGAATCGAGAATAACGAATCGGCTGCGGATGCATTCAGCGTGCAGTTCAGATATGAAACACAACAACCAAAAGAGAATACAAATTCAAGTTAAAAAACGAAGCGACACACACCCAAACCAAACTCTAAAAATAAAAATATAAATGCAAATTTTATCACATGCAATGTCATGTGTGTTGTTATGGCAATCGCAGTGCCAGCCAAATTCAAATTGGTATTAATAAATAATGGTAATAAAGAGAGAATAAAACGAAAACAAAATATAAAAACTGAGAACTTAACGGAAATAACAGAAACGAGAAAATCACACACTTACACGACAAACACTGAAAATGGCAAATTTATACGTTACATACATTGTTTTAATATTATAAATAACGAATAAATTGATCAATTAACCCCCACTGAAGGTTTAAAGATTACAAAAACAGCCCGACTTTTATTATTCGAAACTCGAACTTCCCTTAACGGAGCTTTCTGTTTCTGATAAGGACATCCAAATACAACAAAACATATATAAATATTTGGCGAAAAGCAGGGACGTAATAAAAATAACGTTTCGATACCGGTTTCAGTTTAACCAGATGTTCTCTTTTTGGCTTAGTTCCTTAACTTTATTTCCGTTTTGGTTTCATTCAATTTCGGGTCTCACAGGAAATGACTAGAAATTTAATTCAGCAAGGCATTATAATAAATTTATATAACTATTTAAGAAATCTGTTTTATGTATTTTGTATAAGATATTTCGTCGATATTTCAGACATCATCCATTTTCAAATAATTAGTTTTCTCCAATTTTTACTATACAAACATCCGAGTTGACCGTTTTCGCTATAATTTTCATAATTAGCGGCGCCATATGCCATCCAATTAAACAGGAAATACCAAATAAACCAGTTTCGATTGCGTTTCGATTCTGATCTTCGATAGATTATCGGTTAGGGTTACGGTAGATTCCCTGGTAAGAAAACAATCAAGTTGAGGAAATGGAATGTTGACCTGAGAGTATTTGTAGATGCCAAAAAATCCATATTAAAGTTTCACACAGCCCCACGATCGCTAACGGCTTAGCGGCACGCGGCGGGGAGTGAGTCGCACTTTTAATTACAGCAAAGTCGACCCACCCGACCCCTGCAATTAATTAATCGAATGACGCAACCAGGGATGGGAAGGGCGCGCTTTCACAGATGACAGCCCTCGAGAACTCGACGAGTCAGAGAAACCGACCGGCCCAGAAGCAGGCCCCCGCGTACTTGCATATTAAAGTATATTGTATTTTTAATACGATCCGTATTGTCTGGGGTTTGACATTGAGGGACGGCCGCCCGTCACATGGCGCACCTGACAGAATTTGCAATATTATTTTATGGCCTTTTGCTCTCCGCTTATTTCGCTTTCGAATTGCTTTGGCTATCTACAGAACCGCTTCTCACATATTTGGGGCCCATCGATCAGTCGCCTCGGACGTGCCCGCTCGTAATAAATCATTCACCTAACCGTGAATGAGTGGCCGAGTGGGTGAGACAAACAAACTGCCCCCGTCGACTGGTGGATCGGTTTTGGGGGACTTTTTGGGGTGACGTCGCCAGCGCCCAGATTGTTTGTCGTCTGCTTTCGAAATGTAAATATTTTTGTTTATCGCGGCTCCAAGAAGCGCTGTTTGTGGGGAATTCGGAGGAACTGGCAGTGCGTTCTATTGTTGTTTTGACGATCGACAAACGGGGGCCTTGCCCCGCGCGAGCTGACTCAATAATAATTTAATCAATTAAAAACAAGTCGGGCGACCGACCGCAAATGGAAATGCATGCTGTTCTCAGCTAACGAGCGATCGAGTGCGTGCGGGATTCCAAACTGGCTAACGTTATTCACCACTCACATACACACACACACTTAGATAACCGGGTGGTTGGCTATCTGGAAGAACAACTGTGGGGCTGGCTAGCGGCCGCGTTAATTGACTGAAATGAAAAGACTTATCAGTCGCGTGACTGGCCAATCCATCTGCCTGAATGTGCAGCCCGATTAGAGAGCCAGTCGGAGCGGAGCTGGCTGCTTTTCTGTATACGTAGATTGTCTTTATTCGTTGTTGTCTTACATAAGTTAACAAGTGCGTCTAAATACATTTGTAGGTCGGAGGAGGTTTAGGCTAAGTTTCACTTACGAATCACTAAAGGTAAACAGAGAAATGGAGGGGTGAAGGGTGGTTGGCGGGCCCGCTTCGCAGTCGGCCCTTCAACGGCTTAGAAAATAACACAAAATTAAGGAAATTCACATTGAACAAAAAGTAGAATCACACATTTGTAAAAGTTAAGCGCCAATGGCCTGCAGAACCTCTCCAGCTGCCGCTTCCCGCAATCTCAACGAGCGTCTGCGCTTAGCTGGGCGTCTGCATTTCCAGCTGCTTGCTGCTCCGCTTGAAGACGTTCTTAAACTTCCTCGTTATTGAGTTCTTCTTGCCCTCCGACATGGTCGAGATGTTCGACGTGCTGGCGCTAATTGAATGCGCATGCTTCAGCGACGTCGTGCTGGACTTGCTGCGGGGCGCTGTCCCGAACAGTTTCTGGAGCAGCTTGTCCGACTTGTTCTGCTTGGGCTCCGGCAGTGGGGCGCTCAGCTCGCCACTCATTGTCACCACCGGGGCCTCCTCGTAGGCCAGCGGCACGGGGCTCGGCAGGCTCACCTTGCAGTCGGGCACATCGGGCAGCTCCTGGTCGTTGACCAGGATTCGCGGCGTTTCGGGCAAGGCTGTCGGCGTATTTTTATCAATCACCTTGGCCTCAGCCTTTGCGCTACAATGGGAAATACATTAATACGATTCAAAAATCGCTGAGACCCCGGACTCACGCATTGCCCTGATACATGGAGAGCACGTCCGTGTCGTTGAGCGCCTTGGCCAGCTTCTCCCAAAAGTTGTAGAGGGTCGAGTCCTTCCATTTGTTAAGGTGTGTGTAGAGGTCCAGCGTTTGCGGTATTTGCATGTTCTTCTTGTACACGATTGGTATAATTTTGCGGGTGTTTTTCTCTGCGGATCAACCACAAGCAAGCAAATATTTTAAGGGCGCTTCGAGAATGAGGCTCGGCTCACTTACCAATCTGGAGTTTGTGGGTGAAGTTCAACAGATATGTGTTCTCCCTGCTCTTGAGGAACTGCTCGGTGAGCACCACGATTAAATGGTTGCAGCGTGTGGCCATAAAATTCGATAGCTCGAAGTACTCGAACAGCACGCCGGGCAGCAAGTCCCGATCCCTCAAGAACAGCTAAGGCGATAAAAAGAACCGATTACTTGTGGTGGCGGTGGCGGTTATCGCTTACCTTCATGTTGTACTTTGAGCTCTCTAGATTATCCATAATATCGGTGGCATGCTGAATGTCTGCCTCGGCGTACAGCACGTAAGCATTGTAAATAGGCAAGGGACGTCCTTCCTCGAGGCATCGGATGTCATCCACGCCGACGATGTTGTCTCGCCCTAGATGATTGTTGTTGGTCTCGCACTCGACTGGCGGGGCCTCGGCGATTTCACGCGCCCGTTCCTGCTGACGTCGCTTGGCGTGGTAGCGCTGGGCGTCCTTCTCTGCGGTCGGCATCGGCCGGGGAAAGGCAATTTTTAGAAAGAGCGGCTGATGACCTTGTCGAGTTCATTAAACTTACTTAGATTCTCTTGGATATCGTCTAGCACATCCCAGCGGTCAATGGTGCCCAAGAATGTGCCGAGGTAGCGGAACTTGGCCGTCTGAGGATTGTGCTTCACCCAGCTGCTCAGGACCAGTTCCATGGGGTTGTGGGCATACTCGTCGACATAGCCACGCTGCTCTGCGAGGGCAGCGATCCCCCGCCAGTCCCGCTCGAAGCCCTCCTCCGATCGCAAGACCTTTTTGCGGTTGAGCATGCACGCGAGCTGCTTCCGCGTGTCCGTGCTCAGCTCCGTCAAGGGGGTCTCGTTGAAGCCGACGATCAGCTCATCCTCAATCCCCCTGCTGTCATGCAGGCGCACCATTTTGGGATCCCAGTCGGCCCAACACTTACGTCAACGGTCAGCGGCGGCGGCGGCGGCGACGGCAGCAGCTGGTGCTGAGTGGCATACAAATTGTCAGAGTTATTGCAATAACTTGTTTGCCTTTTGATGTTTATCAGCCGGGGCTCGGGTTATTATCAGCTCAGCTAAATAACACAGCAACAATAAACACCGCGTGAGTGTGGTTAATTTCGCTTTTTTATTTCTTAATGTGCTTTTTTCGTATTTGCTAGAGTTATTGTTTTTTTGTCTGATGCGAAAATAAATATCACATTGATGTGTGGACGGTTCAGCGCTGACTGCGCGCGGCGCGACGGCTGGCTGACTGGGCAGTGGACAATGCCGTCGCCACCATCCGCGAAATGGACTTTCCTAGCTTCTTTTGACCTCGGCGAGAGCGCGCAGATGAATTTGTTTAAACACACACACACACATCTATATATATATGTATATATATAGCGAGCATTCACAGACGCGTCACGGGCAGGCGGGGGCGTTTACATTTACCAAACACGAAAATAAATTTTTATTAACAACCAAGCGCCGTCGACCGCCGCGACTTACTTGTGCGTGCGCCTGTGTGGGTGATTTTGTTTTGTTGATACTGAGGCTTTCCAGTGAATGCTGCGTTGTCATTTGGCGCTGTTGTTGTCTTCGAATTCTGAACGTTTGTTTTTTTTTTTCTTTGTAATTTATGTTTCTCCGCTCGCGCACTCTGCTCGTTCTTTACGTTCGTATTCTGCGCAACAACTTGCTGCGGCTGCCTGGGTTGCTTATTAGACGTGAGGGTTAATCGGAAGTGACGGCTATCGATACCGATAGTATCGACGGGTGCCATACGCCGGCCGTTACTGCCGACTGCGCAGCAAAACCCTGGAAATAATAGGAGCTGATATAGCAACGTGGGCTCAAGTACAACAACGTCATGGCAGCGATGCAGCTGCAGATTACCTGGCACTTAACAATGGACACTTAAGTTGAGACTTGAGTCAAAAAGCATCCCTGTTTTAAAATGTTGAATTCATCTGGCAACGTTGACTTAGCAGGGGGTTAACAGCGAAAAAATACGCGCCCAAATCGGCATGTCCAACTGTGGGTGTTGCCAGAAAACCCAGTTGGTGCCAGCGATGCCAGAGTGTAACCGCAAACCACACAATGATGCTTTTATAAATTTTATTTTATTTTTTTTAAACTTTAACCCTAATTCATTTAGTTTAACAATAAAACAAAAATGTCAGTCTTACTGCCCGCTGCCTTGTTACAGCACTCTGTTTAGTTACAGTCCGCTGTTAAGTAACACTTGAAACTGTGTTCTGGTCACTCTATTTTTTGGCGCTAAATTGGCTGGTTTCAAATTGCTCTGATACAGCATTATACAAGCATTATAAATTCGACATAATGTTTTAATTAGTAAATGCTCTCCAAAGCGAATAAACCCGGTTGCGGTCGCCCCTCTCGGAAAATTCGTTTTCCCAGTTTTATGTGAATTCATCGAGTTTATTTATCATTGAACCGACAGCAATATGGCAATCGCATTGTTTGTAAATCGATTGTTCGGCAGAAAATTATAAAAAGGCCGTCGCCGTTATCCTGCTGCTGCCAACTGTAAATTAGGTCCTTCTGCCCATAATTAAAACACGCGGATCATTGTAAAGTCAATTTGCCACTTTCACGCGGCGCCACAAACAAAAAACTTACCAAACCCAAACAATGCACTCCACTCACGCACGCACGCAGGCACGCACGACTTTGGTTGTGCATTTTAATTCCGCTTGTCAACGCCCCTCCCTCCCCAACAGCTGCGGCAGACACACCCCAGATGGGGCTGCCACCCCCACCCAGCAGCTCGCAGCGCAGCCTGCGCCAAATTCAATAAGCAGCTCGTTGACAAGCGCCCCCCCCCCTCATCTACACGGATGGCTTTCTTTCCACCTTGATTTTAAACCGAATTTATTTCGAGTGATTTTTTTCGTTATTCCTGACCGAACCGCTTTTATTGCATTTTTATGTCAGCGGCAGTTGGTGCGTCCGTCGGGGCCCTAATTTCGTTTGTATTGTGCGACAGATTCCCCGTCCGAGCTGTGGCTTGTCAATTGATGGCAATCCACTTATTGCCCGGTGAGGCGCTCGCCAGCCAGAGCCACCAGGGCCAGCAGCCAGCCGCAGCCGAGTGTCCACCAGCCCAGTCTCAGGGTGTCCAGGTCCAGAGCCTTGAACTCCACCCGGTTGTCCACAAAGCGCACATACTTCGCCTCCAAGGCCTCCTTGAAGTCCGACGTCAGCCAGTGCTGGAAAAGGCCGCTGTCCTGAATTCGCATGATAAAGTGCTTCAGCGGGGACTCCAGGTGCGAGTCCCTGCGCATGGGGTAGCCCACCACCGGGGCCCCGAAGCAGACCGAGGAGTAGCGGTAGATCGGCCTGCTGGCGTACTGCTGCTGCAGGGAGAAGAACCGCCAGCGCTCCTGGGTGAAGGGGTAGGCGTAGGTGCGGTTGAAGCTGAGCAGGGCGGTCACCTGCTCGCTGGCCGATACCCCGTCGACCAGGGGCTGGATGAGGGCCACCAGGTGGGGCGGGACTTGCTGCAGCAGCATGGGCACCTCGTGGTGCTTGCAGAGGATGCGCTGCTGCTGGTCGACCAGTTGCTCCAGGGAGTCGACCTGCTCCCCCACCAGAATGGCCGTGAGGAAGCTGCTCAGCTGGTTGCTGTACCAGTTGGTGGCCAGGAAGCCCAGCAGCCACAGCTGGCAGGCCACCCAACAGTAGCGCAGGTGGGGCGCGTAGACCCGCCATGTGGGGCAGATGAAAAGCAGCTGGGTGAGGGCTTCCAGCCAACCGGCCGTGGCTCTCTGCCAGCGGCTCTGCTGGCCACCCGATCTGCGCGGGCTGAGCCAGTACATCACCAGGCTGAGGTAGGCCCAGCAGCCGAGCAGCCCCAGCCACACCTTCCAGTGGAAGGGGCGCAGCAGGTACATGAACCGGGGAATCTCATTGCGCACCGGCATAATCAGGCAGTTGAGGACTTTGATCAGCGGGTAGCTTAGCATGCCCAGCCGGGCATCGATGCCGGTGTAGGGATGCAGCGAGATCTCCAGCTCGTTGGCCCCGATGCTCCGGACAATGGTGCTCATGTTCACGCTCGTGGTGATGTCATGGACGGCATCGGCGTTGCTCAGCTGGAGGCTGGCGTTGTGGCGGCGCAGGAACTCCGCGAAGAGGCGGTAGCCGAAGCCGCGCCAGTTGCCCCGGCCGCGGCCGTCTGGGACGAAGAACACCCGGGGCAGATCGTTCTCGGCACGCGTGGTGACCACGTAGCCGTGTAGGTTCTTCGGGGCGGGCGGGAACAGGGCCCTGGGCTCCAAGCCCAGCTCGTAGAAGTGGAGGCTGGGGTAGGGGCTGTAGCGGTAGATGCGGTTTCCCCAGAGCACCACCACCTGGAGGAACTGCAGGTGCCAGAGCCGCTGGAAGGTTGCCCTTAAGTCTTCGGTCCCAGCTGACGTTAAGGACACCACCAGCTTGGCCTGGCGCAGCCTCCTTAGCTTGCGGTCCAAAAGGGACCAAGCCTCCTCGTCGTCGGATCCGCAGAAGAGCAGACTTATCGCATTGGATTGGATGTCGTTTCTCAGGGACATTTCATTCGAGTGGCTTGGGGTAAAAAGATGGGTGGAGGTTCCTGTTTGCTCGTGCAGCCAGGAAACCAATCGATTGATCTGGGAAAGGCTTACAGCGCGGCCCACAAAGATCGGGGAGTGGGGCCAGCTCTCCTGTTGCCTTAGCTGTTCCAGGACCTCGCGGACTTGGCTTGTCCAGGGCTCCGCCGTCAGCAGCGTCAGCAGCGACCACCAAGTCGTCAGGTTCATTGCGAGGCACTCAAATTGTCAATCCCGCCGGGAGTCCTCTTATATGCATGTCCTGGCAGCCAAATTGGCTTAATTCGATTTAATTAAATTCCCAATTTGGGCTCACTAACGAACCGATTGAACCCAAGATATTTCCAATTTGAGCGGCTCTAATAGAAAAAGGAACTAATAAATATCCTTGAAAAATCGAAATGACGGACTAATCGATATTGGAGAAGTTAAATAAAAGATTCGAACATGCTCATTTCTACAAGCCAATCTTGTCCCGGGGATTAACCTCTTTTAATTTCTCATCCTTAGCTTATTAGACTGTTCGGCCATTTCGTGTCTACTTTCAAATAGTTTAATGGGAAGGGTTTTTTCCAGTGCGAGAAAACTTAAGGCTAATTTAAACAAAGCTTGCAAAAGACCTTAAGTTGTTTAATAAGGCCAGTGCAGAGGTTGAGGAAACATGATACAAGCACGAATTAAAAGTTGGCCGGGGCTCGAGATAATTTAGAAACAACGTTTATTTATTTTGAACTGCTCGATGAAATCAGTTCATAATACTAAGTTAAGGAATAAGTTCTTCTTTAGATATACGAGTAACTTCCCCGTTTGATCGTTTGTAGCTATCAAGTCGCTATGACATCGATATATCGATATCCGGAGATACAGCTCTGAAACAGATGTTTGGCAGGGTAGTCGGGTTGCAGTTGGTGTAGGGTCGTCGAGTTCCAGTCCAGCTGAAGTTGGGAGTCTACCGAGTTTGCTAGTTAGAAAAATCGTACTATTCCAGTTTAATTCAATAATAATGCGAACGTATGTAACATAGAGAAGGAGACGGCGTAGGCCGAGTGAAATCGATGTAGCCGTGTCCTTCTGTCTATCCGTATGAACAAAGGATCTCAGAGAATATAACTCGTCATATCTGCAGGCAGATCAAGTTTATCTCTTTTTCTTCGATGCCATGCCCCTTTCCGCCCTAATTGGGTTAATGTAAATAACCCCTACAACTTTTCAAATACAGTTTTAGTTTTTATTGAAGAGTTATGCGAAATAAAAATACCTTTCAAGTGATACTACATACCACCATTTAGGGTCAAAAGTACTAAAAAAATTAACTTTTACAAATTTATATGAGGTCACAAAGCGGCTTAGAGGGGTCGTTGGCGATACACATAAAATGTCAATAGTAACATACACACGAAATGTCAAGTGTTGCCATATAAAAGAGAAACAAAAACAGCTGTTTCCCACTACTAGAGGCTTGCCAACTTCATAAATTGGCAGCCCAAAATTAAAAAAATGGCCATGGGGTAAAAATAATGGAGGACATCAAAATTTAAAATTTGTTAGTTTCAGAGCCACCGATATGACACGTGTTTCCAGAGTTGCCACTTACGAAATAAGCTATAAATTGTTTTCGTGGAATTGTGAAATTCCAGTGAACCGCAAAACCTCGTTGACGGTCTCTCCTCCAGTGTCCACACCCACCTCAGAGCTTCAATACAATCACTTGATACGTCTATCAAGTTTATTCTCCTCCTTTTAATTAAACACAGGTTGATTTAATTTATATTTAATTTAAGAGACAGAGTCACACAAAACGAGCTATGCCGGCAAGAGGTACACAATCAGAATCAAGAACAAGAATCAGAATGAACTCTTGGATCAGTCCAGGAGCGAACCGGAACCTCATGTTCCATGACCTGCCAACTCAGGCAGACCATTTTTGCTCCAACAATTTATTTAAATAAATATGTATATCGATTATATTTGAATAAACCGCCAAACTCTTCAACACATTTTATAATTTTTTATATAATTAATTAAAATCATAGTAAAGAAAATTTATTACTAAGTGCATTTTTGTACACATTTTTCAACTTTAACGCCGATTTTCTCACGATTTGTGTTTTTTTTTTTATTAAATAACTCTTCGCCAACCCATTTTTCAAAACGATTCCCCCACAACATTGTCCATTTTTCTGGCAGGTTCCTGATTTTCTCTTCATAATAACTCCACTGAAGAAGCGAGTGACCTTCACTTTTCACGCAAGTTAGCATCCCCAGAAATTATTATAAAAGAGCAACTCAGCAGGCGACTCGCTGCCATTCGCGGTTGACCCGCCAGCGGAGGAGGCCGCATATCTTTTTTTTTTTTTTTTTTTTTTGGTTTTTTTTTTAACATCTTTTTTTTGATCCCTAAATGATTAATTAATTTCTCGTTTGCTTGGTTTATTAAACTGCAGTCTGGATATCTCCAGTTTTCATGGATTCATCGTGAATTGATTATTATTTTCATCCCTTGAACTGATATTATTGCTGATTTTTTTTTTTTTTTTTTAAATAAATAATTTTTTGGACCGCTTCCAAGACGCAAAGGTTTTTTTTTTCTTCAATTTCAAAATTCAAAAATTTCTATGGTTTTTACTGGACTTTCGTAGCCACAGAATGGAAAACCCATCAAGTTTGGCTTCATTTGCTTTGCCAAGATTCAAGTTAATAATTTTAATTTATATTTATAATTTTAATTAATACCTTAAAAGGTTCTGGATCGTTGCTTATTGAATGGTTCAAAAGCCTCAATATTTAAATCATTCCATTATTTTCTTTAATGATTTTATTTGAAGAGTGCCTTTTTTAGAGGCCTTTGCGGGATATATTGTCCAAATATTACTTCAATTTGGTGAAGATCCCGTCAGAAACTGACAGAATTATTATTTTCAATTTCATTAATTTCTCGTTTGCTTGGTTTATTATTACGGCTGCCATTTACAGACCCATCTGAATTATATCGTTATTTTCATTGGTGATTCCTTGAACTGATATTTTTTTAAAATAAATAATGTTTTGGACCGTTTTTTTTTTTAAATTCAAAATTTCTATGGTTTTCACTGGACTTTGTAGCCACAGAAAGGAAAACCCATCAAGTTTGGCTTCATTTGCTTTGCCAAGATTCAAGTTAATATTTTTTTTTTTACTTTTTACCTCGACAAACTGCAATTTCTTTATTTGTTGGGATTTTTTTCTGGCTTGCGTGCGACTTCAGAAATGCAAACAAAGCAAAAAATGTTCTTTTATTATTCAATTTCGAAGTCTTGGTTTATACATTTTGCAAGCATTTAAATTTTGATCTTTATATTTATTCTGGATCGCTAATTCAACTATGTCCCAAAAATCCTGGTTTATTTTCCTCTCATCAGACTTTTTTTTTTTTCTTTTATATTTTATTTGAAACGATTTTCAATAAATCTTAACAATATAAATTAGCTATTTTATGTACAAAAAGAAAAATACTCGCCGTCTGTAAACCTTTACAGAATCTGCTGTGAGGTGGTTCCCTAATCAGGTGTTCAGGTGGTAAGGAGATTTCGTCTCCTCAGCGTAGTGATCGGCCTCGATGTTCGCAGATTGCGCGCCAGTCTGTTTTTGTGGGCTGCCAGTCTTCCACTATACCGATTGGTATGCCGCCTAGCTAATTCGTCTATAGTCTCCACTTGGGAATCTCTGTGGAGAGTGCTCGTTCGGACGTACCAAGGGCAGCCAGTTACCATCCTTAGCGCTTTGTTCGCTTTCGATGGCTCTTGGCAGCTATGGCCCAAATCTGGATGCCATAACTCCATATGGGGGCTATGCAGAATGTGTAGACTGCCCGTTTGCATCGTAGAGACAGCTTACTCCTTCGATTGATGAGCCATAATTTTCTGCGCAGTGTGAAGCATATGTTTATGCATTTAGTGGGGCTTAGCCTGATGTACCACTTCCTTGCCCATTTCTCTACAAGATGTAAGTATTCCTGTACGCCATCAGCTGCATCATACATACATTTTCACCTGTACTCATGAAACTACCTTAAAAGATTTTGGATCGTTGCTTATTGAATGGTTCATCATCAAAGCCTAAATATTAAAATCATTCAATTTGATCTTTTATGATTTTATTTGAAGAGTGGATTACCTTTGCCCTCATCCAAGCAAATGATGAATTGCTCATGCAATTTGATCTTTTATGATTTTATTTGAAGAGCGGTTCGATGTTCTCGAAGGTCAGACTTCATCATCCAAACAAAAGATATAAATGGTGTTGTACTGCGAGTTTTGCAAGAAAATGTAGTTTTTTCTAGCTGGACTCGCGTGTCTTTAACATTTTTCACACCTAACCATCAAACAGAATTAGGGAATTATTGGGTCGATCGCTCTGAATGCTTTCTTAGCCCAAAATTAAAATATTTTTGTGGGCTCCACAGTCAAATCAGTCTTTGTTCCTTAATACTTACATTTTGAACTATTTTTATTTATTTTTTTTTTATTAAATCAATTTTATATTCCTACCATAATTATTGGTATAATTTTGCATTTACCAACATCATCAGCTTCGATAAGGATACTTGGAGAGTTGGGCAATTTAAAGTATCAAACTTCTAATTCATTTTCAAAAAATGCTTTGTTTTTTTTTATCTTCTTTGGCATCGTTGGATTTTCGTGTTTGGCTTCATTTGTCTTGATTCTTATTCATTTTTCTTGACCAACTTTTAACCTCGACAAACTGCCATTTATTTGTTTGGATTTTTTATGGGGCTTATCTGGCTTGCGACTTCAGAAATGTAAATAATTTTCGTTCGGCAATTTTTCGTTTATTATTCACTTTCGGAAAGTCTTGATTTATATATTTTGCAAGCATTTTAGTTTTGGTCTTTATTATTCTGGATCGCATTTGAACTTTGTCCAAAAAATCTTGGTTTATTTTTTTCTCATAAAACTACCTTAAAAGATTTTGGATCGTTGCTTATTGAGTGGTTTATCAATATTTAAATCATTCCATTTTTTTCTTTTATGATTTTATTTGATTTTCTCTTCCTTTAATTTGGTGAAGATCCCGTCAGAAACTGATTGAGAATTATTATTTTCGATTTCATTAATTTCTTATTTGCTTGGTTTATTATTACGGCGGCCATTTGCAGACCCATCTGAATTATATCGTTATTTTCATTGGTGATTCTTTGAACTGATATTATTGCTGATTTTTATTTTTAATAAATAATTGTTAGGATCGCTTGCAGAGCGCAAAGTTTTTTTTGTTCTAAATTCAAAAAATCTATGGTTTTTTCATTCGAAGTTGACGTCATTGAAGTCGCTCTTCGCTTCGTCGCTCATAGATTTATGGAAAACTCATCAAGTTTGCCTTCATTTGCCTTAGTGTTCAAGGAACCCAAATTCAAGCTAATAATTGTTCTTTACAAACTTTTAACCTTTTTCACTCGACTTCAGCGTCATTGGAGTCGCTGCTCCAGAGAATTATGGAAAACCCATCAAGTTTGGCTTCGTTTGCCTTGTCAAGATTCAAGTTAATAATTTTTCGTTACTTTTAACCTCGACAAGCTGCAATTTCTGTATTTGTTGGGATTTTTTATGGGTTTTTTTCTGGCTTGCGACTTCAGAAATGCAAACAAAGCAAATAATTCTCGTTTGGCAATTTTTCGTTTATTATTCAATTTCAAAAAGTTTTGGCTTATATATTTTGCAAGCATTTAAGTTTTGATCTTTATATTTATTCTGGATCACCAATTCAACTTAGTCCAACAAATCTTGGTTTATTTTCTTATAAAACTACCTTAAAAGGTTCTGGATCGTTGCTTATTGAGCGGTTTTTCAATAATTAAATCATTCCATTTTTTTCTTTTATGATTTTATTTGAAGAGTGGATTATCCTTGTCCTCATCCAAGCAAATAATATGAAACTCGGTTGCGTTGCTTTGGTTTATTATATCCCAAAGTCTTTTAATAAATTGCTGATGCAGTTTGATCTTTTATGATTTTATTTGAAGAGTGCCTTTTTAAGAGGCCTGTGCGGGATATATTGTCCAAATATTATTATTTCCGATTTCAATAATCTCTCGTTTGCTTGGTTTATTATTACGGCTGCCATTTGCAGACCCATCTGAATAAAATTATTATTTTCATTGGCGATCACTTGAACTGATATTATTTCTGTTTTTTTTTTTTTTAAATACTTTTTTGCATCGCTTGCAGAGCGAAAAGTTTTTTTTTTCAAAATTCAAAAAATCTATGGTTTTTTCACTCGAAGTTGACGTCATTGAAGTCGCTCATCCATTGGTTTATGGAAAACCCATCAAGTTTGGCTTCATTTGCCTTGCCAAGATTCAAGTTAATAATTTTTCGTTACTTTTAACCTCGACAAGCTGCAATTTCTTTATTTGTTGGGATTTTTTTATGGCTTGCGTGCGACTTCAGAAATGCAAATAATTTTCGTTCGGCAATTTTTCGTTTATTTTTCACTTTCGAAAAGTCTTGGTTTATATATTTTGCAAGCATTTAAGTTTTGATCTTTATATTTATTCTGGATCGGTAGTTAAACTTTGTCCAAAAAATCTTGGTTTATTTTCTTCTTATAAAACTACCTTAAAAGGTTCTGGATCGTTGCTTATTGAATGGTTCGGTTCATCACCAAAGCCTCAATATTTAAATCATTCTATTTTTTTTTAAAGATTTTATTTGAAGAGCGGAGATATCCTCGATGGTCAGACTTCATCATCCAAACAAAAGATATAAATGGTGTTGATCTGGGTCGATTGCTCTGAATGCTTTTTTAGCCCAAAATTAAAATATTTTTGTGGGCTCCACAGTCAATTTCGTGTATTTTTAAAATGCAATTCTGAAATTTTTTTTAAATTTTTCAAACAAATCAATTTTATATTCCTACTCTAAATATTGGTATAATTTAGCAATGATCAGCATCATGAGTTTCGATAAGAACACTTGGAGAGTTGGGCACTTTAAAGTATCAAATTTCTAATTCATTTTCAAAGAATTTGGCTCACTCAGATTTCTCAAGGGAATTTGAGTTTTCTTAATTGATTTTGTTTACTCAATGAGTTTTTAATGTATTCAAAATAAAACATGATAAAGAAAATTCATTACTAAAAGCATTTTCATACACGTTTTTCAACTCAGAGCACCGCCGATTTTCTCACAATTTGAGGTTTTATCTTAAATAACTCTTCGCCAATCCATTCTTCCAAACATTGATAGCCAAAAATTATATATTTTTCTGGCAGGTTCCTGATTTTCTGCTCATAATACTCGTTCGTCTTCAGACGCAATCCACGAATTGATCCCCTTTTTGGACTCTTCATAAAAATTGAACTAAAATTTAGCCAGATTATTTCTGATTTTTTTTTTTTAATTCTCGTTCGTTGGGTTTTCGCGTTTGGCTTCATTTGTCTTGATCCAAGTTCAATTTTATTTATTTTTCTTGACCAACTTTTAACCTCGGCAAGCTGCAATCTCTTTGGCATCGTTGGATTTTCGTGTTTGGCTTCATTTGTTTTGATTCATCCAAGAAAAATATATCAATGCTCTTGATCTGAGTGCTTTGCAAGGAGACTTATTTATTTTTAGCAGGACCCGCATGAACGCTCTGAATGTTTTCTAAGCTCAAAATTGATATATTTTTGTGGGTTCCCCAGTCAACTCAAACTAAGTTCCTTAACCATTACGTTTTGAACTATTGGATTTTATTTATTTTCTCATAATTAATGCAAATTTCCTTTTTACGTTTTTTTTTAAAACGCATTTCTGATTATTTTTTTCCCCCAAACACATCTTTCATTTTATTTTCATATTTTTACCATAATTTTTGGTATAATTTCGCAATCAGAATCATCTTCAATATGATCACTCTGTCAATAGGCCAATCTCGTCATCCTGGTAGCCTCGACTGTTTGCTTGCCCGCCTCCAGCTTCGTCGGAAGCTCTTCGCTGGGATCCTCTTCGCTGGCTGAACACTCCACAAAGGCAGTGTTGAGGATGTTGACTTCGGGCTCCCCGAAGAATTCACAACCATTGGAACTCTCACCGGCATTGACGCTGCTGTCCTGGAGCAATGATTAATTTTTTGGAATTCCCCGGTTTTATCAGAGGGATCGGATCTCACATTCTCTTCGTCTTCCGCCGGTTGCTGGACATTCGCTAGAAATCCCATGTCAGCCGCCCACCAACGACGCTCGATAGCCACATTTTCAATTTGTCTGGCAGGTTCCTGATTTTCTCTTCATAACTTCACTGAAGAAGCGAAGTCGCTTTTCACCGAAGTTGGCATCCCCAGAAATTAGTATAAAGAGCAACTCCGCAGGCGACTCGCCGCGTAAATTTTTTAATTTTAATTTTTCTTTTATTTTTTATTATTTTCGATTTTATTAATTTCGGATTTGCTTGGTTTAGGTTTATTATTACGGCTGC
This sequence comes from Lissocephala sabroskyi, assembly GCA_037075105.1. Classification (NCBI taxonomy): domain Eukaryota; kingdom Metazoa; phylum Arthropoda; class Insecta; order Diptera; family Drosophilidae; genus Lissocephala; species Lissocephala sabroskyi. The sequence goes on along the minus strand of JBAMCP010001156.1, from coordinate 1,546 downwards.
CATTTGCAGACCCATCTGAATAAAATTATTATTTTCATTGGCGATCGCTTGAACTGATATTTTTTCTGTTTTTTTTTTTAATAAATACTTTTTTGAATCGCTTGCAGAGCGCAAAGTTTTTTTTTCAAAATTAAAAAAATTTATGGTTTTTCACTCAAAGTTGACGTCATTGGAGTCGCTGCTCCACAGAATTATGGAAAACCCATCAAGTTTGGCTTCATTTGCCTTAGTGTTCAAGGAACCCAAGTTGAAGCTAATAATTGTTCTTTACAAACTTTTAACCTTTTTCACTCGACTTCAGCGTCATTGGAGTCGCTGCTCCACAGAATTATGGAAAACCCATCAAGTTTGGCTTCATTTGCCTTACTGTGCAGTGCAGAGAATTCAACTTTAATTTTATTAATTTTTTTTTACCAACTTCTTTATTTGTTGGGATTTTTTATGGGGCTTCTTTGGCTTGCGACTCAAATAAAAATAAATCCTTAAGTTGCCGTTGCGTTCTGCAAGAATCTTCAATCAATAAAGCCTCCAACTTTGCGTCCTCGAACTTCTTCACGGGTCCGGGACGCTCCTCGTCTTCCACGTCATATTTCGCCAATGTTTTCCATCTCCGAATGTCATCATAAATTTCTACAATAATTCGACGCGCCTCAGCTGCATTTTTTTCTCCCCGAAAATCTCCTTGTTCGGCTCGAACAAAAAGAAGCACATTTCAAATTGACAAGCGAGGTGAAGAGTTGAAGACAAAGAACTCCAGGTGGCGAAAACTAGCCAAACATTCAACTGCCTCCATATCGCAGTGGTCTCCTTTATCGAGATCTTCCTTCCCTAACCGTAGAACCACATTAGAAGTAAATTTTCTCCTCTTCTTGGACGGAATACTCTGTTTCTTTCCGGCTAATTAGAAACTATCATCCTCTTAGAGCTTTCTTTGACTAATTCCCTCAGGGTTCTTTGTAGTAACTATCATCATATTTTATCATCTGTTCGACTTTAATACTCCTTCCCATTGTATTTCTCGTAGAATTTTACTGAATAATATAGAATACAGTGGCGGTCAAAAAAATAATAGCGCTGTATTTAGTTTATAATAAAGTTCAGAGCGAGTTTGATTTTGTGTTTATTTTTTTTCGCTCTCTTCGTATATTAAAATATAAAATAATTTACTAATAATATGGAAATAATTTTAATTTTTAAGTATTTGTGAGGCTTGCAGATATTTGTCATTCTTTGCTTCTGATTAAATAAAACAGTCCCAACGGACAGATATTTCCAAGCCTAGATTTTTAAGCCTTACTATAAATTCTTGTTATATATTAAGCAACATAATTGTCGGTTTTTTATTTGCACTCCCAATTTATGCATTTTTGTCTGTCATTGTTTTATTTTTTCGCAATTTTTAGGGAACAAAAGTTTTCAAATTTAATTTCACAGTTAGGCGGGCAAAGCTGGTAAAAGCTCTTGTTTGCCAAGTTGGCAGCCCCGTGCCGGCCACGCGCTCTCCGTTGCGAGCTTTTGGGCGGCCTCAGCGCTTTGCTCTCCGGGT